>JAQGBM010000742.1:0-12468 GCA_034698405.1 Symphylella vulgaris | reverse complement strand
CGGCATCGGCAATCGGCCGATGGAAGACTTCAACAATCGGCATCGGCCATCGGCAAAATTGTACCATCGGTCGAGCCAGTGATGATACCCGCGGTTACTCGTGTTCTACACTACTCTAATTCGAATACCAGACCTTATAAATTTTTTAAGTAACTTATAAACTTAAAATATACTTTCACTTTATGTTGCACGAAATCCTAGGCCTATATAAATTCCATATATAGCTTAAAGTACCTAATTTCCTTTTTCCTGGGTGCTGCATGTCTCAAAGTTTTGTGTACCCCAGCAAAGATTCCTATCACTTCCTTGAACATATCTATATAATATTTATATTGGTATAAAGGTTATTGTGCCTTTTTTCACATACGTGTATCATAAAATATTTATACTCAATGCTGATCATGATGTCGTTTAATACATGTTCTTGTACAATAAAACTGTATTACTCCCTTTTTTCACGTGAAATTGCATTATTTATAAAAAAATATTATAATAAACATATCATATATTATTTTGAAAAAAAAAAGTTATACAAAAAAGTCTATATATTCAATTTAATATGTCAAATTATTATTCAGCCTATTTCTTTTTTATTCAGAAATAATATAGAATTATATGGCTAATGGCTTTATTATAATTCTGAATTATATTGTATGTATTAGATATGCTGGAATATACTCGTTAGTAGACTATAGCCTACCCCGTATTATATTTCTAAAACGAATTTTTCATCATCCCACATCAGTTTGAGTTCACCAAAAAGCATATAATAAACTGTAACATAAAAGTTTACTCGTATTCGCATTTCGCAATAATTATATACGAATCAATAACTTATACGTACCAATTTTTTTTAGTGCATGCATCATGAGCGGTCATAAGGTCTGATATATTGGAGGGGGTGATTTTCCCAAAGGAGGAGCTAGACAAGAGGTCTGGGGGGAGGGCGGCAGCCCCAGACCGTACACGTAGGTGGCGAATTTTTTTCAGAAATTACGGTATAAGTCAATTAGCCTAAATGTTGAAAATTTTAATAATGTTGCATCATGGAATTGCATCAAGCATCATGCACCGCAGCACCGGCTCTAAATTTTTACAAATTTTGATGAATTTCTGTCTCTAGTTTGAGCCCCACTGGGGGGGGGGGAGTGGTGGGGCTCGCCCCAGGTTCCCAGCTCATCCTACGGTACGAGCCGCAACGTATTACCCAGAAATTCTTACCACCATTAAGTTACCATCCTCATTCGGATCGGATTATATAAACAAGTGCATAACTTCCGAAAACCACTGCACTGCTCATAAAAAAAAGGTTATAGCCCTACTGGTTGGAGGTTGGGTGTCAACATTCAGATAGATTATAATTCGTATCATTGTATACTCTCGATATATATGATATGGAAAACTGTAACTCCAGACGCATTTACATCATACCTTGTATAACTTACCCGAATATAATGTACACAACAATGCACATATTATATTTTCAAGTAGCTCATAAATTTAATATATTATATTATGCAGTATATATATTACATAATACTTTACATAATGAACTCTTGGAAAATAAAAAAACAAGAGAGCAGCAGCAAATATAAAGAGAAATAACATCATGACTTAGATAAAAACCAGATACGACCGTTAATAAGCCGCATTTATGGGACATGATGAGGGGTAATTGGGAATACACAGAAATATTATAAAGGTATAATATCGCTGACAACCTGCATCTCATGAAGGGGGGAAAGCGAGCCCCCTCTTCTTATGGTCGTTCGAGCGTGCTCAACAACACAGAACCATCCGGCCCTCATGCTATAGGAACCGCCCAATAGTTTAATACCGAGCATATTACCATCCAGAGAAGAGCTGCAGCACATCCAGTCAAAAAGCATCATTATTTACCCAGCGAAACAGTGTATATAATCAAAGCAAGGGCCATCTGCTGTTTCATGGATTCATCGAAGTATAAGAAAGGTTTATTGCTAGAATAATTGACCACAAAATCTTAGAAAGAGCTGCCATGTTTTCTTCTTATTCCTCTTTCTTGGAATTTATTTTCTATTCATGATCTCTACTCCAAATTCGACTCCAAGGGATGAAGTCTTTCACACCACCTTTCTCGACGAATTTTGGCTTGTTTTTCGATCCTTTTGAGGGGTCAGAGAGCATAATACGCTCTAAATGGATGCCTCGTTTCGCCTCACTGCAATGTTTCTAACTTCTTTTACTTTGGTTCTAATCAACTTGAGTCGTGAGGGTAAATATCGGTTGATTCCAGGTGTTCGATGAGGACCTTCTCTTCGCCGAATTTTGGCTCATCTTTACCATGGATGGACCAGAGAGCAAGGGAATCTACATGGACTGACGTTACACTTCTCCTATAGTGCAATTGTTCTCATTAATTTTTAATCTCTTTTACTTCTCCGGAGTATTTTGTATATTATGGCCATTGTAATTGGGCCCGTTTCAGCAACATGCTTTGCGAAAAATGAAAAATTGACCGGCCCCTGAGTAACATAACTAAATTTCAGCTTCATACGACTACTGGAAGTGCCCGAAATCGATTATGATCCCAAATTGGCTGCTGCTGCTGCATCTGGTCCGCCTACTCAGGTTAAAATTTCTCCTAAGTGTAGGGCAACAAACTAAGGGGAGTCTCATTTTTTTCCACCCTTTAACTGATTTTTCCTCTGCTGAACCCCAAGCGCGGTTTTAAGGTCTGCTGTTAGGGGGAGGGGGGTGTCGAAATTCCCCCGCCAGAGGCGAAAAAATTTTCAGAAATCAAGTCAAACGTTGAAATTTTTTTACAAATTGGTGAATTTTCTCTTTGCTGAAACCTCCTTTCGTTACTGCAGGCCTTTATAATTATTATTAGAGCTTATACGAAAATGCACCGAAAAGCTTCACCGAATCCACCGATGCTTCTCGCAGTAATGTAAAATGAATGTAACAAGACCGCATTGGTGGATTCGGTGAAGCTTTTTGGTGCATTTTCGTATGTGCTCAGGCAACGAAAACAGGCAAAAATAGTGCGGAACATCACTTCTCAAAAGGAATCTTGATCATACATCTAAGTCTCGTTCGTGCCCTCATCGCTGTTTTCGCTGTGTGAGGCAAACACTCACTGGAAGTGTTTGGATGGGCCACCAGGGTTTCTTCTATTGGACAATCCCCGCCTTATTACTTTCTCTCTAGATTCACCTAGACTATTTCTATAGACATCAGTAATGAAGAGCTAAATAAATTCCATAAAAATAACTAGTTTGTTTTTAGAAAATCTAATTTATCCTATATAAGTTAAACAGAATTCGTTATAGCCTAATAAGAACTATGACATATGATATACAGAATACAAACAAAAAATATATCAATCAGGTCTTTAAGACGTATTTACAAAACCAAAATCTGTTATTACTATGATGATTGTATCATAGAGCTATCATTTTAATATAATACACTGATACAAAGCAGCAAAGGATGCGATGCTTCTTCGCATCTTGGTAACACACGTTGTCCAGACGAGAGATGGAAAATAATAATTATGGCCTACGGCAGCCTTAATAATAAGGCCTGGTACCAAGGTAAAGGTAGGTATTGAGCTTTTCACGATCTGTTCGACTAGGAAAGAGGCCACCATGCTTGAAAAATGTTTTTTTTTTAATTTTATATTTTTTACATGATATTATTCGAGTGTCTGAAAGATTGCTCCCCATCGCAATGAATTAACCCCTTGGATGTAAGTTTAAATAGGCAGGGGCGCACCCATGATAATTATGAAGCTGGGGAGGGCTTGACCGGGTAGGCCTACAATATTCGATCTACCCCAAAAATTTGACCCATGGAAGATATACCTCGGTAGAAGAAACTTACGAAAGATATAGAAGAAATTTGAAACTCTTCTACCGGGGTATATAACTACTTCCAAAACACATTGAGAATCCACCTCCACTGAAGAGCAAACTATCAAAGGGCAGACTAAAATGGTACACATGGCTGAGAAATGTTGAAAATTATTAGACTTCAATAATAGGCTATGTTTAGCAGGATAAGAAAATACGCAGGAAGTTGATGATATTATTGAGAGCAACAAGACACACAGTCTCCCAAAACTTTTCAAGTGGCGGTTCCAACCCTTGCCATTTTTTTTACAAAGGGATTGGGATGCTATAATATGTTCAAAATAATCCTTTAGGCTATTTTATGGGGTTTATGGGGGGTGAAGGTTGACTTAAAAAATGAAACTTTGCAGTTGAAACAAATAGCCTATACGTGTTAACAATCTGGGTTAACTAACGGATGCAATTAATGCACCCTATAGCGTTTATCGAGACCCCCTAAATGCCAAATTTCACCTAACATATAGCTTTTACCCCGCTCTCTCCCAAGTTTCCAATTACGCAGTACGCAAAACTATGCGTACAGATTTATCTCGGACCCTGGACCAAGAGAAAATTTTCTTGCAAGAAAGAGGGTATATACGATTCTAATAAATTTTATAAGTTAACCTGGAAAGGTAAAGTTAGATAATCTACACATGGTTTAAAATTAAGAACACAGTATTTTTTCATCCTAAAATCCCCACCAACCTCTTTATTTTAGAATTTTTTGGAAACGAGTGCGTTGACCATGCAAGGCAGTTAAAAAAAATATATTAAAAAAATTGACAACCCCTCGCCTCTAATAATTGGCTATTTTATATCACTTAATTTCGATTATAAATGGTTTATTTTCGAAAAAAAATAATATCCCATCGCTCCTGATATATCACATTCATTTTATTACATAACACTTCGTAAAAGTATAAAGGGAATTTGGACCATCGCATCGTTATATTAGGCTATACGGCAGGGGTCTCAAGTAACTTTTTTACGCGGGCCACATAGAGATTTTGTAAAAACACAGGGGCCAAATTTTTTTATACGAGTATTCTAACTTTATTTTGAAACAGCTGTTGATACACGGCATCTTTTTTGCTGTACAAGAAGATATTGTATATTCGACAGGGGCGTAGGCAGGAATTCAGTTTGGGGGGGGGGGTGGGGATATTCAAAGGGGGGTTATAATTTTATTTCTAAAAGTACTTAAATCAGGCCCGGATTTAAGGTCTGCTGCTGGGGGGGGCGATATTCCCAAAAAATGTAGAGAGAGGGGACAGGGGTCTGGGGGGCCTCAAGGAACCGCCGGAGGCAAAAATTTTTGAAGTTTTTCCTTTTAAAATTTGGTAAAATTGAGTAATTTTGGTAAATTGGGACTGCCGGAGGCGAAAAATTTTTCAGAAATCAAGGCAAACGTTGAAAATTTTTACAAATTTGGAGTAAATTTTCTCTCATTCGAGGTCTCAAAACCGCGCCTGGTATAAATATAGGAGATGCAGAAACCCCTTATCCGCCTGAGGCGAATTTTTTTGGGGGACTAAAAAAGCACAAAAGCATCTAGGCCTACAAGGTAGATTAATTTTTGTGCAGAACAATAATGTAACGAACACAATGAACTTTAAGAATTATTGCTCGCAAGTGATTGTCTGTCAACTGTGATCTGTATTTGGATTTGTTTGCCAGCATGACGGAATCTTTAAACGTACCAGAATTCCGCGGGCCAAACTTATGGTGTTCGCGGGCCGGACTTGGCCCGCGGGCCGTATTTTTGAGACGCCTGCTATACGGTATAAAAATCTATAACAATAATATAATGGTATCTGGATCTCCTATATGTATTATGACACTTCTTGCAACTATAAAAAATATGATATGGAATACAAACTGCTGTACTATCCAAAAAAAAAAAAATGTTGAATCCGTTATCTTTTGTGAACGTTTAATAATATTCTATTGTACAAAATATACTTCCCGTCAGTTTTTTTCATGATATAGCTAGGCTGGCTGCTGCTGCTGATGTACTGTAGAGCAATTATTTGACTTTTGTCCAGTTCCAGCATATCACGACATCCCATGATAAAAACCCATAATAACAAGGTATAGTATGAAACCATAAATAGACTAGCCTATGCTATTATTCGTGTATAGATATAGGCCTAGGCTATAATAATATATAGGACAGTATTTTATATGTCATAAGTTAGGCTATATTATACCTTTAGCGCAATGGGATATCGCTAACTCATCCATCTGTTTTGTTTGCCGGTTTGATTGTTTAATGTCGCCGTGAGCGACAATAAACGATCAAGGACGAAGGTCATCATAATTAACCCAACGATGGAGTACGATACAGTGAACTGAGCAACTGACATTAAAATTTATAGGCCTATAGGTTAATCATGAATATCCATAAGAGCTCTAATATTAATTCATGATTATCCTATATAGTCCTGAAGTCCTATAGGACTTCACCTCGGTATAGACTCCTACAAAGAACGGCTCTATGGGTAAAAAAAAAGAAGAGAAATTTGGCCATTTAAGCTTAACTTAATGTTAAATTTTCTGCCATTGCACATATGTTTTAAGTTAACTGTTAACTTAACATATGTGCAATGGCAGAAAATTTAACATTTTTAAGCTTAAATGGACAAATTTCTCTTTTTTTTTTAATCTATAAAGCCGCTCTTTGTAGGAGTCTACCCTTCACCTCTGCTATAAGCCGATCCTACACGAGAAGAATTTTATCTCCTGTTTTGGGGATTTGCAGCAGAAAGTCGAGAAATTAGGTCTCGTGCGAGAAATTAGTTTACGTTCACGTGAAGTGAACGTGAATGTATTTTTTCGACATTTCTCTCCTCATCCCCAAAACTGGAGATGAAATTCTTCTCGTGTATTTACGGAAGGTTTAAAGAGCAAGGAGATGAGAACTGGTTTAAAATGACTTACGAGTATAAAGATATGCAATTTAGCATAAAGAGAATTTAACTTATTCCACCCTGAACATCTTATATTAAACCAGCCTCGACTGGGATTCGAACTTCTAAATCATCGAGCACGAGTCATCATAGCTACTATCTAGCTCTAGTGCAGCAAACACTAATTAAATTATTATTAGAATGGGAAAAATAATTAACTGAGGGTAGATCGTCCTCAGTTTTAACTCGCAGATCAGCCAATATACGAATTTTTTCATTCAAAATTTTCTCATTATTTTATAACTTACCCACTCGATCAGAATCCAGCAAGGGGAAAATATTTTGACGTTGCGTGGTCGTGACGCATCCGCAACCAATGAACTATATATTATACATTTCGGGTTTGAATCCGATTTGGGCTGCATGTTAAAAATTTCTGTGTTTGTGTATAACGTTAAAATATAAATACACCGAAATTCTTAAAGTGGCAGCTATTTCCGATGATAATTTTAAACCAATGCCCTTCTGGTGTACTAGATCTGATCCCATTGAGCTCTAAATTGCGCATTAAAAACCCTATAAGGGCGGAGTGTACCAAATTGAGTTAAAATCATGTTTAAACTGGTCACGCGTTCCGTATCGCATCGCTTGATTATAGCTAACTTAAGATTTTAACTCTGGCTTTACTTTACCTGTCTTTGGTACAATTCAGCCTATAAGGGGTGAAATGAAGGTCCCCTATTGCTGCTCATAATAGGCAAAATTCAAATGACACTCCGTTTAGTTTAAAAAACGTAATCAAGTTAACATAATTCAAAATAATAATAAAAAAAAATCATCCTCTGCAAGCGTTGTTGGTTGATCCTTATGACATAATAAGGATCACGACGTAATAGGTTAGTAAAGAATTTAAAGCTATCATTCACGGTCCACTTAAATAATATCCTATAGCTATATCATCGCCTAGCTATATTAAAACAAACAAAAGTTAAAAGCTGGTTTTATTATTGTTTCATTTCATACCTTAATTAGGGTCGTTAAATATTATTATATTTTAAATCGAAACCCAACAATTATTTTCATATATAATATTAAAGTAATAAAAAAAGATTCCTCGAATCTGACGAACGATGGTTATAAATTATATCTATTTATTTATTTTTTCTTCATATGAAATGCTATACAGTATAATTAATTAAAATAGGCTCATGCAGCATTGTTACAGTTGTGTGGCTTCGAAAAGGAAATTCTTTTACGATTTAAATACGAAACTATAATTATGTTTTTTAATAATATAAATATACTGATGATGCATCTCTGCAGCTTGTCATGTTCGGGTTTTACTTACACGTATATAAATAGGCTACACCGGTAGAGTATAATATGATATTATTAATTTACTAAGGGAAAAAAGTATGTTCATCCCTTGTTCGGTTGGAATTGCAATTCTGGCTTGAAAGAGCTAACAATATTAATTGGTTCTTAAGGAACTTATTCCATAGATCCTGTAGCAATATTTTTTTCCGAAAAAAAAACTAGACTATAGACTAACAAGCCTTATAGCCTACTAAAAAATGAATTTACTGGATAATAGTTTTAATCTTCATTAGGGATGCACCGAATAGACGAACACTGATTTTGCGGAATACCGAATAATGAACCGAAAAGTCTTACAGCCTAATACCGAATACGAGTATTAACCTAATAGTAGACATCATAAAAACCGAATACCGAATAAACTGCCATATTTATAAAATGTTATAATTATCCTAAGTTTAATTGCTACACTATTTTACGCGTAGGAGTATACAATTTTTTTACTAATATTTGCATAAATCCGAAGATTTAGATTGTAATTTGGATTTAGTTTCTTACAGTATGTTCAAGGTAAGTTATTCGGTATTCGGCCTAAAATAGAGAAATATTCGGTCGAATACCGAATATTAACTCGGCTGGAGTTAATATTCGGCCGAATACCGAATACATAAATTTATTGCCGAATACCGAATATTTGGTGCATCCTTATTCTTCATCAAGGATATCCTTGAACCTAATCTCGGGCGCCTCACTGTCGAGCTAAACCGGCTAATGTAATTAATAATATCCCAAACAGGACCAAATTATCCCGCGGGACCGAATTTCCTGTTCCGATCAAAATTTACACTCGCCTTTTTCTCGGGAACTATTTTTCTACGACACCAGCATGCTTCTAAATATAAATGTAGGCCTATATATATCAATATAATATATACTTTTTATAATATGCGTACTACTACTATAATTCGGTTTCTTGAACTCTTGGTAGATGATGTTCGATCGCCATGTAATATATATTTTATAGACTTCTCTCTTTCCTCTTCTATAAAGACTTAAAATAATACATGTACAAGCCCTCAACTTTATAATATATGTTGCCTTTTTATGCGATACCACCAAATAAGAAAATCTACTCCAATTATCAGTTGTAGCCTAGGCGACCACACAAGAAGGGGCCAGTCTTCTTCTTCTTTTTATATTTCAAGCACAGGTTACATTGCGCTCATCTCTTATTTTAAAGGTATACTGCCCTCTCTCTATATATCCTCATCTCTCGTCAAAAGTGGTTTTTTACAACGTATAACGCCTAAATATACAACTACTAAAGAGTCCAATTTTACTTTTTTTTTAAAAGAAAAACATATTATGGGCAAAAACCTGTTTAAAAAAGTATATCCACTACCATTATAAACTATTATGTCAGAATTGTCGTATTTCAATGTAAATAAAAATAAGATTAAAATATTTAGACTCTTGTACAATGTACGAAAACCCTAATTCCACCTCCCAAATAAAAAATTATACCCACAGCAAGTCTAACAAGTAAGTATTTTATTTATTTATTAGCCTACAGCCTATACGAATTACTGTAGGCTAATTATGGTGTGCAATGCTTATTCCGGTAATACACTGTTTGTTTGTTTGTTGATTTGATTTTTTAACGTCGCCGTAAACGACAACGAAAGTCAAAACCCGACGACGGAGTGAGATTTGAATTTTGCCTCAGGGACAGGATATTAACCTGTAAGAGGGTTCTTTAATGTGCAGAGAGTAAAGGGGATCTTACACAAGATCTCGGTTTAAACTCTCATCCGAAGTAGCCGCCACTTCAAGAATTTCACACACCCGAAAGTTCTTACCTGGGTTTGAACCAAAGGACCTTCCGGATTCAGAGGCAAGTGCGCTAACCACTGGGGCAGCAGGCTATATACACTGCTGCGGAGTAGACTTTTACTGGATCTATAGCCTACCGGTATTTGTTTGTTTGGTTGTATATAGGCCTATATAGGATATAAATTGGTTGGTTGCCCCATATCTCATAACCCGAATGGAGTGAGATTTTAATTTTGCCTATATTATATTTATTTGGTGATCAGGAGGAAGGGGCGTGCTATGACCCTTGACATAAGGGTCTTATTGTATAAGAGAGAGCAAGGGGATCTAAGAACGCAAACCTGGTATACTGGCTTTTGAAATATTTTAAAGGACTTCAAATCTGTGTGGATTGTGTATAATAAAGGTTTTTGCATTTCTGGGTTTTCTGATGCATTTAGGCGAGTACTTTAACCTCACCCGCCTAGCCTATAGAACATTATTTTTTACTTCGGCTATATATCAAAATATTAATTTAATTAATATAAGTAACCCTTTTTACGTAGGCCCCTATATAAGTTGTATTATTGCACAGTACATTTCTATACGTGTTATAGTAACTTACAGTATAGGCTATGTACTGTTTTTATGCCATGAATAAAACTTAACACTAAACATATGTTCCATATAATTCGCATTAATAATTTAATATACTTAACAAACATTAATTTTTTATGTTCAGATGCTTAATATTCGTGGCTAGCCGAAAAATAAATAAAACGCAAAGTATATATCTCCCCCTAATAAACAGCTGGTGATTTATCCGAATCATGACGAAGTAAATGTTATAATATACAACACATCCTATATATTCGTATATATGAGGGGTTAAAATCCTCAATTATGAGGGCTTAATATTACAACATATCATGTCTCTTATTCGTATATGATGATACTGAGGTCCACGCGATTATGTTACGTAAAGAGAGACAACATTGGCCCGATCGAAACATGGTTAATTATTCAAAAAGCCAAGCTGTTTACTGCTTTTATGTACGTACGTATGGGTATAGCCTAAATTTTTCTTTTGTTAAGTTTATACTCGTTATACTCCGTACATATAAACATGCTATATGCTACATGAATGATATGTGTGTAAAGACCTGCTGGGTTCTAATTTCGGTAAAGTGTACATAACGATAAACCCAGAACCGATATAGCCGAATTTCATTTTGGTATACAGCACATAATACAAAATTCACTATAGATCTGATCACCAGGTGGAATCCAGAATCACAATAAAACAAAGCAAAAAAGAAGAACTCGTTGACGTATATCCAATATTATATTATTTCCACCATGGACGTACTCATGGAAGTACTAAGTTAATATGCAATGCATGGAGTCATTCTCAAAAAAGTATGTCCTTTTCTTAAATAATCTGTTTTGTGATTCTTGATTCCAATTTCCAACATAAATTGTTTCCCAAACTTTAACTTATAATGTCTCAAAACATGAAAACCCCAGTCACAGTGTAATATCCACACCAGCTCTATCTGTTCCACCATCCACCAATCATTAGGCCCAGGGCCAGGGCCAGGGCCAGTCGCCAGGGGAGTTAAACCCCCTCCGAAATGAGGGAAAATGGGTATTTTTCATGAAAAAATACTAGTTTTTCCTCAGTCGTTTCCTTAACTCCCCCCCCCCCCAAAAAAAACACCTTTTTTTCTGACTTCGGACCTGCATGGTTAGGCCAGCGTACGTACAGCTAAGCCTAAATCCGAGGGGCGGGGGGGGGGACAGTAATAAATTATTATCCATCGTAATTTTAGGGAAAATGGAGGATTTATGACAACCTATAAGTTAATTAAATCTGTAGGCTACTTTACTGTCAGTAAAAAGCAATAGGGTAAAAGTAAGTTATTATAATTTACGTAGCCTATACTTAAAATTTTTAAAATAAATAGCCTATATATCCCATCCTAAGAAATTGTTATTAATCTGACGGTAACCTAAAACTGTACCACCATTGGGATTTGAACCAATACATTTACAGGTTGCCCTTAGCTTTTTATATAATGCACCTGCAGCCCTACCTATTTAAAGAAAAAATTACCCTTTAAATACAACATACCGCCCCTGTTTTCAAAACAACGGCATAATATAACATGCAAAGAGGTAAAAAAGTGTTATAAAAAATTTAAGCTTCAAGATAATTAATTGGATAGATAGATTACAAAGATAACAGAGAGGGACTTGTTTCATTCTTCGAAGAACGAACGGAGCAGCTCAGTAGCATTATTATACAAGTTCCATATAATATGTAATAACGTGGTCCATTATATAATGAAAACACATTACGGCGGCGGCGAGATCTTTATAAAAATGCTTAAAGGTTCGTTATATCGAGATACCATGCATAGTTTTTAACACACTTTTATTTTTTTTAAACACATCACTGTATTAATGAAGGCCTTGGAACTTAGAAAGTTAATTAGGACAGCATTCCCGTTTCACACATTGGAGGGCCCTTTTTTTTTTTAAAGAGAAAA
>JAQGBM010000741.1:0-12478 GCA_034698405.1 Symphylella vulgaris | reverse complement strand
TAAAACCAAGCGGCCAGGGAATTTTTCCACCAAAAGAAATATGTAAACAGTGCAGGTTGAATATGTCGCTTTAATTTTGATAAGTTGTATCATGTTTAAATTATTGATAGCAATATTTAAGTGGGTAGCAATTTATTAATAAGTGATTTTTGTGCAAAACGATAATTCAAAACAGATAGGAATAATTAAGAGATAACTTAGGATATGATTATAATATGATATAAAAATAAGAGAAAAAAAGTTCTATTATAACTATTGCTGTAAAATCCGTGTATATTGCAATGATATGTGTGTATGTATTCGTACTATGCTTGATAGCGCGGTAGAGCGCGCGCGGATCGAGGTAATGTGGCGTTTGGTCGCCGCAGTATGAAAACAGCATCTTCATCTCACGACCGAGATCCGTGGATTCCATTCATTCTTGAGTCGCCATGTCCTCGCTGATATCATAAATGAGTGTAAAAAGGCGTGAGTGATTCCGGATTTCTTATCTAAGTCTTTTATATTCCATAATCAGTCAAAATTCGGCGTTGGTACCGAGTTGAGCCGTGCTGTGCCGCGGAAAACATGGACATTAAGGTGCTCCATAAGAGCAGCACGTTTAGCTCTTTCAGCTCCCACAAACTAGGGAACTGGTTCGCAATTCTCGGACATAATCGGAGGAAGAGTCTGCTAAAGAGCTCCAAGAGTCTGGGTAAGTCCCTCAAATATTTAGTAAAATTTCAGAATAAAATGGAGCGAGTTTACGAATACATCTGGGTACGGAAAAAGTAGGGAGGCTGCCAATGTTTACATGTCATCGTTAGGCCTAAGCAAACGAGAAACCTGTAGAAATGTTATATATTAATTAACCTATACTCTCCAGAATGGGTTTTAATAAAGATACAACTGAGATAGCAGAAAATATAAATATTCGTTTGATTATTATTCTTAATTGATCACTTTAATATATCGAATTTTTTTTTCTCATATAACACACATATCGTAGTTCGGGTTACCGGCACCATAACGTATGTGACGTTTAGTACGAATATTAAACAGAGAGAGTAGGATTGTCAGCTGGCAAGGAATTTAAGGAATTGACTTAATGTGGCCGTCTAAATATAACGTATAGACTATTGATTAGAACGTTAAGTAGCCTATTTGAATTTAATGTAGGTTGTTAACCCCCACATTTACATATATAGCCTATACCTCAAACAAATTTGAATAACAAACACTATTCCACTCAGAGAGAGGTTGGGTATATCACCGGATACAGTGGTACCGGTTATTTAAAAAGATTTTCAGAAATTCAGAAAGGTCGATAAGTTTAAGTTGGCATATGGTTATGGATCGATGCATATAATCAGTCGAAATATATAGTAGAGATATGATATATACATCCTTGGTTTAAGCGATGATTGATAGTCTGTAACTCTGTTAAACGTATACGTTCTATCTACCATAGGTTAATTTTCCGGAATTATATAATTTTTAAATGGAAAAGGAAAACCCTGGTCTAGTTAATATCCGATATAACATAATAAAATATAGGGCCACAATTGATCATAATCAATCCAAGTTGTGCTGCATAATTATTATCCGAAAATGTCTCATAATTATGCCCTTTTATCAGGTTCGCAACTCGACTTTCGTAGAAAAGTTTCTCGCTCAACGAAAGACCTAATTTTTAATTCGTACATCCTTTTGCGAACATCCCGACGCTACAAAAAGTAAAAGTTTCGAAACTCTTCCGTGAAAGTGCACTAAACTCATGTTGTATGTTACCGAATATGCAGCATTCTACACAGACGTGTTGTAGAAATTAAGCTCCAGCGATTTTATCTATCCTTGATAAATTACAAAGTGTCTACCGGTGTCTGTATACAATACAAACAGAAGCGGGCTATACGGCTAACTGTGTCATATTTTTCTTAATTTTCTAACTTTTCTAATTTAATTTTATTACCATAATAATTATACCGCTCCACGTATTTTATTGTATAGAAAAATTGTAGTTTGATTACCTTTTCAACTAACTTCGTGCTGATTTTGGAGAAATACAAAAAAAAAGCACGATTATTTATTAAGTTTTAAAAAGTATTAAAATATAAAACTGGTAAATTTTTTCTAACCGCTGCCTATGGAAGGGCAATTGCCATTTACAATTTATATGACTGAGTGCAGATTAACTATAGGCTATTGAATTTTGCATCCTGAGATATTGAGTGCATTTCTCGCTTGTCGGGGCTTAAATATTTATGAAATTATGTCGCAATATTAAAGTATACCATTTGAGAGTAAATAGTACTTCAGATTGAATTTCCTCCATATGTACGATATATTCGATATATAAGGAAAAGCACTTGCGTTTTCAATTGGACCATAATTTCGAATTCATAGGTTTTTCGGATTTGAAAGGCGAATAATAATAAGCGTGCCGATTTTCAACTTTAGAGCACAAACCTATCTCGGATATTATAATGGAGTCGTATAGACTCGTAATAATAATTTCAAAGAACATTACAATAATTGAGGAAATTTCCGAACATTTTTGAAAATTCCAGAAAATTTCGTATATACCGGTAATTCCCAATTTCCCAATATTTGAGTGAAGTTTTCGAGGGATAGCTACCGGTCTATTTTCCATTTTAAATTTTTTGGTGAAATTTTCGGTAAATTGTTCGAAAATTTCCCGAACTCTATAAACACTTGATAGAATTTATAAGACATAATACTATATTTTAAATGTCTAAAACTATTTTTTTTTCAAGATTATGCAATTTGAACAAAAAGTTTGCATTGTGAAATTTACATAAGAACAAGTATACGTTATAAAAAAATAAAATTGAAGCGCTTTGACATTACATAACATTATGCCATAGCATTCTCACGTAAAGAAAGTTTTCTTATTATATTAAAATAATAGAAGTCCCCAGGTTATTCAAAGTATATATTTAGGTTCTGACGATGAGTCTTGAAAATAATACGCTATTCAGAAAAATGTCAAACATAAAATGAGCTGTTGAAAGGTTGATGGAAATGTCTTACGGAAATGCTAGAGTTATGGGTTTAGTAAATTCAGGTTGCACGCTATTCCCAATACTACTGGGAGCGAGGCTATAACGTTTTTCTTCTGAATAACCCAACTTTGCGGGTTCGAATCCGGGTGGTAAGATTTTCAGTGCATAGTGCAAATGAAATTCTTGAAGTGGCGGTTCCTTCGGATCAGAGTTTAAATCGTTAGTGTAGATATATTCTCTTTGCATATTCTGCTCTATAGCCTATATATAAAGAACCTTATGTCAGTGTCGCATTCCCTATTGTCATTTAGGCAAAATTAAATTTTTTTGGCGCGGGGAATGGGCCTGACGATATGGTCGTGGAACAGGTCACCCATCCTAACGCTGACCAGACCCGGCGGAGCTTGACTTGAATCAACAGTGGGGAGACCAAACCCCAATGCCACTCCGCCGGTTAAATTAAAATTTAAAATTTCACTCCGTTGCCGGGTTAATTATATGACAGTAGAGAGCCCTTTTTCGCGACGTTAAACAAAATCAAATCAACAGAGAATATAATACGCTATATAAAAAGTTACCCATATACCGGGTAGATAATATATTCTGAACTAATACCGGAAGCGAAGCTGCAACGTGTCTTCTGAACCAAACTTTGTGGGTTCGAATACCAGCTTTCTTTAATTAAATATCTCGGAAGCACTAACAGCAAACTAAGTTATACATAAAAACGTTATTATTCTTTCAACCTTGTATTTTGACTGCATGATACTCTTTGGCTTTACACATCGGTTTAATTTGCTAAAATAAATTGATTCCATAAGCCCATCACTTACACAAATTTGTTTGCTTATACCGTACTGTACGCAGCATAAAATGGGTATAGTGTTGTCTTTATGACTTTATTAGTTTAATATGTTGGTAATGCGTGGTTTAGACCTTAATGAAATGGAGAGCTAATGTTATAGAAATGACATAGTTGGGTGTGTCTCATAACTTAGTTAGTGAACGACTGAATAAAAACTCATAATTTACCGTTTTAATGAAAGTATAATTTATAACGAAGGATCATAACATAAATTTTTTTAAAGATTTATCTTTTTGGCGATAAGTTTATTGACTTGCCCTCACCTTATTTGTTTATCATTCTATATAAACATGGTTATCTCGCGTCTCCATCTCTTCTCCCAGCAGCTGATAAAATCCCAAAATTTTAGCGAAATGTAAATGTATGTATCATACATGCACAGGAAATCCTCATTATTTTGGATTGATATGGCTATGCATCTGTTTGCAATTCTCTTAATTTTGCTGACATTTCTTGTGTTGATATGGGCTTTGTATGTGGGAGCATAAGTTATATTATCTAACTCCGAGCTTAGTAGAATAATAATTTTGCAACACCGCAATATGTGGGATGTTACACACTGATTCAATGTAACAGTACCGGTTATTTACATTAGTGAAGCATGCCGCAAGCAGACTTAATTTATATTATTTAATTAATACAGTATACCGTATTATAGTATAATATAATATAGGCCTAGAAGCACTCACCATGTCTTAGTTATAATAATTATATGTCTTGTTATAAGTAGCGTTGCTCCCCTGATGCAAAAATACTCGGGTTCGAATCTTGGCTAGAATGAGGGAGTCGGTATTGCTCCATAGTCCATAATAATACCAGGGGTCCGGGAAGCTTATTTTCTGGCAATGTTGTACTCTCCTCAATATTGTACTCTCCCCTATACTTCACTCCGTCTATACGTTTGACCAATTGTAAAAACTACCGATATATACCGTAATCAATGTTGCTCTGTATATTATAATTAGATTATAGGATCGAAAATTCCCTAAATGGCGGCTCTTTCGGGTGATCGAGCGTTTTTAAGCAAAGTAATCCCGTGTAGATACACTTATATTTAGCCTCTCAGTAACGGAAATAGGTATATATCCTATATATAGGCCGATCTTAAACAATACAAAAACTTCAACAGACTATACCTGTTAGTTGGTATCAATATCATTCACAAGAGCTGTAAAAATATACAAGAAGTACCAATTTATTCAAATTCTAAAACAAATATTTGAATTTCATTAAACCAAAAAGGCACTGTTAGCTGTCATTTATTATTTAAACCGGCATGACATTTAACAACTGTCGTATTCTGAGTTAAACCACACGACGTTATTGCCACAGTTATTTTTTTTTCCTTTGAAATTTAGTTCCGCTCAGCATGGAATTACTGTAGTTTTACAGTTTGATTATAATACCAACATGGTATCTTTGCAACGTCATGCATGCTTTTATGGTAAACATTATAACCGAACTAATAATAATTAGCCTCGTGTTATGGTCATTGAGTTTAAAGACCTTGCCATATGTTTTAATCCGTATATTTTTATTTCTTTAGGATGTTTCAAAGTTTATGTTGAGCATGCATAGATTGGGTGAGCTGCTGTGTGCGATACTATACAGTTCATGTCATGTTTCTAGTCGACCTATTAACATAAACTTGTTAAGAAAATAATATTAAAACTTTAAAACGAATAAATCCTCTGTTTCTGAGGCTATTGTTTTTAGATTAAATATATTAGCCTATATACTTTTATTTAAGCTACAGCAAATTTAAAATTTAATGTAGACGATTTTCAGCCACTCGTCAATATAGCCTACCATGTACTGCAGAGTGGAAAATAACATAATTGAGGAATAAAGATCGAATCATTAATAATGTTTAAAATACTGCAGGAAAATTTGATGCAATTAATTTACACTTTTCGTAGAACTTATACTTTATCTAAACTAATTAAATTATTAATAAATGCTATGTAACTTAATTGGCGTATAGTATAGTATCGGTATACGAAGGTATAACCTTATAATATACAGTATAGTTTAGAGTTATTTACTGCAAGTGTAGGCTTATAGGCTAGAATAAAAAGTAGCAGGCCTATCCTGCACGTAACATACGTATACAGCCTTTTCTTCTGGAATAATCGTTTTGGTCAGCTTTTGTATTATTGATGAATTAATAAAGAGGTTTTACGTCAGTCGGGCTGCTGGCACAATGCTAAAAGACCAATCCATATTTAGAACCTAACATGGTTGTGTTATAATATCGGTATAAGCTAACATATTATTTCAAGTATTCCCTCAGGGCATTTTCGAAGTTTCTAATAAGAGAATTCAGAGAAAACGATAAGACTGTACTGCATACATCTAGAATAGAAGTGGAATTATATTATATTAGTTGCATTCTGTATTATTGAATATAACATAGTTTAACATAATCAGCATAATGTACTGTATACACTGCAGTATGGTATAGGCTATTTGGTAAGAGTTCCTGCATGTGCGAGAGTAGCGCCAACCTGGGAATCAGTCATAGACTAAATACAAGTCATAGACTAAATACAATAATAGTTTGTTTGCTCTAGCCTCTATGGGAATCAGTTGCCTCAATTACTATTACTCGATCACCAGAGCAGGTAAAAACAAAAATTACAAAGAAGAAATTCAGGTTCATACCCACGGCCTAAATATTACGGTAATTTTGTCACTTAAATTTACGAATTCATCAGTGTTAGATTTTCAATATAGACATTTTAGAATGAGAAAATAGACTCTTTAGGGTTAAGGGGATATAAATTGAGGTCCAGACAGTAGATCTCATTGCTCTCTGCACGATAAAAATCCTTGCTGACAAAATTGGCTCAGGAAGTGTGGAGAAGTCTCATCCCTCTGTGTTTAGCAACTTAAGCTTTACTATAGGAGAATTATATAGGCTGCATGGCTTTACGAGTAAAAATTGCATTTTGAGCAACATGTACTTTTTGAGTATAAAATTATAACTTTTGTATATATAGGTATACCTACCCTGGTATTTTAAAATAACCTTACTTGTCTACTAATCGATTAAATCACATATCACTAGAGGCGTTATTATTTTTAAAACCAAACTACGTCACTTAACCTAGATTATACATCAGATTACAGATTATACCAAACAATAACAGGTCTTTTTTGATTTTGAGCTATAGAAATATAGGGTCTATACAATAAATTTCACCGTATACACATACCTAAATCATTGGATTTTTCTAAATATACGATAGGCTGCAACACTATTTCAGACCTGATATAACAGATATAGAATTCACTTTGTAATAAAATACCTTATATAGAAATAAATTTGTTGAATCGGCGGAAATGGTCTAGTCTAGTCAATAGTACTCGTAGGTACGGTAAATCGGTAATACGCACTAGCTTATAGAGATTCCGGCTTTTTTTGGGGCCGATTGGGATTTTTGGAACCGGTGTGGTGAAGTGTGATTGTACAAATAATTTAGACTGGGAAATTTCTTAGCAGCGGCTATAACTTAATATGGTAATTTTAAGCCGAGAACCCTTGCTCATCACCGCACCTCTCAGTCTGGCCCTCCAGGGGAAAAAAGAATCATATTATAACCTTGTAACTTCAGCAAAATTGACCCAGAAAGGTTGTATACCGTAGCCTCAAATAGTCTAAATATTCTGAAATTACTAGGATTTATTTTCTGACCGCCGGTTAGAGGCTGTATAAACCATCTGCAATATAGGCTGTTCTGTATTTACTCTAGCTATAGGCTATAGCTTAAGAAATTGCCTTCAGTTAACTACACTGCTAGAATGTAAATAAATAAATAAATAACTATACCCTTGCTAATCCCTCATTTGGCCTATTAAGTCACGCTAACAAACACTTGTGTCTAATCCAACGTGTCCGCTCTTATATAGTTTGCAGAAAGGTTATATCATGCTTAACTTACAAGTTTCAGGCTTTTGTAAGTAACCTTTGCCCTTTAGTAAATTAGGTTTTGTCGTATAATAGCTAGGCGCCTAGGCCTACGGATATTATGATGTTAAGTTATACTGTTTCAAGAGCTGAATGGGACATTGATTGAAACCAGAAAATGTCATATACTCGTATAACAGTATTACAGTTACTATAGTTTCATTTAGGTCATACAATAGACGTCGACGTCTACCTAACAAAGCTTCCTATGCAGCTAGGAATTGAATTATAGTGGAGCTTGTATTATATAAAACAGCTATGTTTTTATTATTTTCTTTAACGATGTTGAATCATCTTTGAATTAAAGTGGAAACGATGAGTATAATCGCCGGAGCGTGCAGTGACGTTCAGTTATGTTATTTAACTTGGCTGTATGTAATCATGTTTACGGCCTATACGAGTATATAAGAATTGTTTAATTTCGAAGCTAACGAGCAAGGTCGTATATTGCATCCAAAGAGTGGGATTTATCTGGAATTGTATACGGTACAAGGTGAAAATAGGCTATATCGTATATCGAGTGGGTTATCTCTTTAGAGTAACCCACTCGATCCCTGTCGATGTGCTTATATAGTTTAAATTTTAAACCCCGATTGGATAGTGAAAATAGGGTGCACAGGGCGGATAGTTTGAGGCAAGGCACTCCTCGACGACCCTAAAGTTGCGGGTTTGAATCCCGGTTTGTAGGAATATTAAGTAAGAAAAAATTATAAGTTACTTAAGCCCTGTAAATTGTACGTGTCGAATGAGAATTTAAACAGAGACCCTCGTAGATCCCTTTGCTCTTATTACCGTAAGTAAAAGAACCATAAAGGGTCCAAATAATTATCTTTATTGGTTCAGGAAGGTGATTATCCATGTATTACGTCAATGTTAAGTTAAATATTAGCCTCATTATTAGACAAACCATTAAAAGGAGATTAGTCCTTATTCGGGAATTTTTTTTGCCAAGGCTCATTATGTGGAGGCGGTGTTTATAGACTCGGAATCAAATAAAAATAGACTGTTAATTGTACAGAATATTGACTTGTGGAGAAAGCATCCAAGCTCCCAGGTTACGCAGTCACAACATGTTGAATATCAGATTTGCCTACTGAGGATTAAATATCTATTTTTATGTATATTTGTTTATTAATTTTTTGTTTGTTAACTTGTTTGTAAAGAATCGTCGCAACCTTGAAACATCCGACCGAGGTAAAAGAAGGCCAAACCTGAGAGAAATAAATGCAAGGGCGTCGCAGCATACAGTGATATTCCTTTCATAGAATGTTGTATTCAATAAGAACATTAGTCATTAAAAATGTATAGCCTAGTGATGATTTACCAAGCCTTTATGGTGTTAACGCACACTTTTCGCCAAGCAAAAGTATGCTGGTGACAAATTCGAGTCTAACAAACTTTGGATGAGTAGTCTGAGGCAGTACCGGTACCCTATAAATTATTTTTTTTGTCACTTGTCATCGGTGACTGTGACACCTACAGTTTCTAAGCCATGAGAGGAAGGCTTTTGCTTTTAGTCCCAGTAGGCGGCATTAAATTAAATAAATAATAAAATTTGAAAAAGTGCTGATAATCTTAAGATATTTGCTCTGAGATAGGCTATAAGTTATTCGAAAAATATTGACTGTGCCAAGATGACCACACGCCAGCAAACACCAAGGTTGCATTATGTAGAGGTCTGGTCGGTAGGAATTTTGGGATGAGAAAATTAATTCCTTGAGCATCAGCTCTTTAGGATGAGTGTTGAATTTAAACCTAGGTCCAGAGTATGATCTCATTGTTCATTGTTCAATTAACTTGGGGAAATTTACGATCTTACACCATACGAAATTTCTGCACCTTAGTGCGGCCTTGTTTTAAAAATTAAAAACAGATTTTTTTAAATGAAAATGAAAATCCCTTAAAGTTCCTAAATTTTAAATTGTATTTAAATAAAACACCGATAAATTATACCGATATTTACCGTTAAAAAAAACCAACATACAAAGTCTGTTTTAGATAAATTTTTATTAGAAATCAGAACGGACATTAGATGAACCAGAAGTCCACTCAGCTAAGTCGATCTGGTAGGCAGTAGGCTATTCTGTTGGCTATTACGTCCCGTGGTGATTTAAAATTTACATAGTTATGGTTGAGTGCATTTTATCTCGTAGCCCATATTACGAGATAATATAATTCGTTGAAATATTAAAGTAAAATAGCTCAGCTATTCTTCTGGGAGTTTGGGTTTTAGATCTCATGTAACAAATTAGGAAAAAAAAAATTCTGTCAATTTCACCCTCAACAAACATTGTTACATTGTGTATGCCTGTTTTCGTCAAGTCATTTTAACATTACATTAGGCAATCAATCGACAACCCACTGTGTTTGGTAATCCGAGGTTTTTTTTAAGCTTGTAAAATTTTTGGCCATGGCAGTTTTTTGACAAGACCTGCCAACGTCCAAGTTCTTGTTTGTTTTCAGTTAAACGCCATTGACTTTTTTTCGGGCGGGTGGGCGCGGAAAATTCGGGAATTGGGTGAGGGAATAGACAGCTGTCCTTCAATGTCGCAAAATTATACCCACCCATCTGTAAAATTATTAATACATACGTTAGGCACTATTGGCTACAGTGCCGTATTATTTGTTGACGTTATGGCAGATGTCTACACGTGGCCTTTTCGGCGAAATTTGGCAGCCCTCCACAGAATGAATGAAATGGCTTGTTTTATACCGGGACGGTGGTTATATGGATTTAATATTAAACACGAATTTTTGATTTAACTTTGGTCCATGATGGACTTGACTTGAATGTCACATGTTCAAATATTATATCTAATATCAAATTAGAATTTGATTTAAAAAATTGATAGGCCCTAGCCTAGAAGGTACAATATTTCTCAATTTTTACTGAAATTTAGCGCCAGAGTCACTTCGAGGTAGAGAATTTTGCATCTGAACCCAAAGTGATCTGTTCAAATCCGGGTTGAGGCTGGAAAGAATTTCTATGTGAAATTCTAGAAATGGCTGCTCTTTCGGTTTTCGGATAATTAAGAATTACCGTGTAGATTGGATGTAGATCCTCTTGCCCTCTGCCTATTACGTCAGGTGAGGCCCTGGTCATGTAGGATAGTAGGCTATTCTAAATGTATTAAATTTCCTTTATTACCTCGTCATCGGGTTATGACCTTTGTTTCGTCTCTAATTCTTACGATATCGGTACCGGGTACCGTAAGGATATTTATTAGAATATGAGTTATGCCGGGGCCCACGGCCCTATTCTATGGCGCCGGTTTGCTTCAATTAATAGCACAAATATGCCAATGATAAAATACTTAAGTTATTAGTGATATGCTTTTTAAATCGGTATCTAGGCTATAAGAAATGCTTATCATAGCTGTTATTATACCATACTGTGAAATATGCATTTATGAAAGATCTTGTCAGGCTGTCAGTATAGAGTAGGGATATTGCTTTCACCAGCTCAGCGTCATCCACTGGTTTAACATTTAAGTAGGCTATGGATGGGTTTTTAAAACCACTCAATGAGCTATAGCATGCTCCAATAATCCATTTGCCTATAAAGTAAATATTCTTCGTTAATTGATTCTTGTTTCATGTTCTTCATCACTGCGGCTCGTTATACGGTATATCTCTGCCAATTAAAAGTTTAATCTTCATAATAAAGAACTGGTTGATTTTATTTTGAAGAGGTTTATTAATATAACGAAAATAATTATAAAGGCTTTTCTCGATGGGTAGATCTAGGATACGTGAACAATCCTGCCTGAGCATTTGATCTGAATATGATTATTATAATATCTTACCCTGCTCTACGTTAATCTATTGTAATGGTAATTAAAATTTAAGATGCCAGTACGTACTAAGGAGCCTAATTATAATTTGAAATATATGCCAGAATACAGAGGTTTGAAAGCAGACTGGGACCAAAATTTTCCGCTCACCTGCAAATTCCAAAGATTTGATAGGTAGAAAATTCGTAGTAGAATAAACTACTAATACGAATTATGGGGGTGGAATTTGAATAGTAGGCTACCACTACCATTTTTTGCAGGCTAAATTCGACCTGAGAGGATGTAAAATCTTGCATTTCCTGGTGTTTTAGCCCCTGTAGCATAAATAGCATATACAGCGATCACAAAAATGAGTGAAGAAAGGAATCAAAGGTGTATTTAAGTATTTTGCCACGTTTTTCGTGCCATGGTCGGGCAGGATATTTTTTTAAACAATAAAGACTGAGTTTTCCGGTTGAAAACGGCCTACGCAGCGGGAGACGGTTTCTATAAATTTTTGTCACTCACAAAACAGACACTGCTGAGTTTACGAGGCCGATCCCAAATAAACTGTGTTTATTATTGTGTAGGAAACCAGGCGGGCCTAGATGTTTTTAAGAAAAATAAAAATATACATAAAAAGAATATTTTTGTTCTTTTTTTTTTTTTTTAAAGTTAAACGATAACTTAGATGACTGATGAGCTCCACTAACTCGTAAGTTTTGTAATTGACCAGACTTGGTTCTCAAAGGCAAGGGGTACCGTACAAATCGTACAACATTTTATTTTTCACTGACATAACTTATAGGCAAAAATAGAACACAAACTTTCAGGATTGTAGCTTTAGAATTAAGAAATTTGATGG
>JAQGBM010000740.1:0-12489 GCA_034698405.1 Symphylella vulgaris | reverse complement strand
GGCTCGAGCCGAACCCAGGCTTCATAATATTGCAACATATTGTGCAATCGGTAGCGCGCATTGTATAATAAGTCTATACGGACTGACAATAGCGCCACTCACACCCACGCCGGCACACCCTTCCTCTCAATTAATTCTTTCTATCATGTTACATAATTATAATATACAGAGTTGTTGGTAGCCGATGGAGTGGCATTGTTGATTAAAGTCAAGCTCCGTCGGGTGTGGGCAGCGTTAGGATGGATGAGTCAGGCGTTTCGGACGAATATATATACCAGTGAGGTCAAAAAATGTTCAGTTGGTTGGAGTAGGCTTCAAGTAGTTAAAGCGACATTCGCCAAGTCGATAAAAGTACAACTTTCATTTACTTCTCCCTCCGTGAGAAACGGAGAGAAATATACTATAACTACAGGTTCTACTTTGACACATACACACCTGGCGAATGTCGCTTTAAGCTTTTTTTACGGGATTCGAATAATTCACAAACACGTGGGAATTAAAGAACAAACTAAAATTCTGCAGACTCAAAATAATATTTGTGAATATAGAAACGGGCTGTTTTGGTCGTGATAAATATGATTTTACGAATAAAAACGGCTCAATCAACCCGGTTCTATTCCGAGCTATACGCTCGGTTAACCGCAATTACTCGATTAATCAGTTTTTAGTTAATATTGGTGGACCGAAATAGGCAACCGAGCTATTCCGAGCTATTCCGAGCTATACGCTCGGTTAACCGCAATTACTCGATTAATCAGGTGATTGAATAATTCTAAGTTACAATGAAATATTTTCACTCTTTTTCTTCGAATATTTAAGGAGGGGTCTGGTGGCAATGGGGAGTTATTCCGAATTGCAGGAAGCTACTTTAACGTCGGCCTCTGCTAAACACCGACATCAACTTCCTGGGCCAATTTTGCCTCAGGAACCACCACCCAAGAAAATTTCTCATCCTAAAATTTCAATTATTGTTGTCTTTCTTCGCTGCTGCTGCTTACCCCGAAAGGGAATCGCGTGTCAGTTATGCTATAATTGAATCACCACCTTCCTGGACTGCCTCTGGGCAGAGAGGCACAAGACCTTGGTTTATAACACTCATCAGAAGGAGCCGCGAAGCATTTTTTACTCTCTCTATAATTTTTACCAGCCTCAGCCGGGAATTCGTGACTGTTGGGGTTAAAATGCTTGAAAAAAAAAAAAAAATAAAACGAAGAGCAGTAAACCCCTCCCATATATGCCCTCACATTATAGAAGGGTCTCCGGTCTCGAACTTAGCTCAAGCCACTGCTATTATTTTAACACAAATGTTGAAAATGAAATTATTTAAAGAAAAACAAAGCACCCCGACTCTCTGCATCGCGGCGACCTGTTGCGGTTGACCGCACACAATGTAACGTATTATACTTTCAGAGATGATATCATTATAGCGGGAGCAACATATGGTCAGGAATGAATGAAAAATGTTTTGTTGGTTAGAGTATATAGGCTATACGTAGTTAAGCCTTTTACGGCATTCTTACTTTTCAGTCCAGTCAAAATATTTCATTGAATTTCTGCAGACCTTTTAAAAAATTATTTGTGAATTTAGAAACGCTACCCGCAGCCTATGGCCTATATACTTATCATGGGGACTGTTGTTATTTGTATAGTGCTATAACACGTAATATTTTAGCACGAATCGTTCGAACCCGGTTGAGGGAAATTTTAGGATGAAAAAAAAAAAAGCGGCTCTTTCGGATGAGAGTTTTTAATCTGATGCCCCAAAATTGGCCCAGGAAAGTGGTGAAGGCTCATTCCCTGGCGTCAGGCAGGACGTTAAAACTTGGAATTTTTACGAAGTTTCATACCGAGCGTATAGCTCGGAATAAAAATTCCAATATTTGATTGAGAGTAAGTGGTAAACTCCTATATAGGCTAAATGGGGACGGTGTGAAATTGTTATTTTGCATAATACCGTGCTAAAACACGTATCGTTCGAAAACTTGTGCATTTTGGGGATATAATTAGCAGTTGAGGGGCCGGGTGTACATTGAGGGTGCCCCCCCCCCTCCCCACCAAAATAAAAAAATTAAAATTTTTTCTTTTTTTGGGGTTTTTTGGGGACCCAAATGCATCAACAGTAACTTCCGGGGAAACCTATACCTCGAGGACGTCGACACAAACACTTGCATTCATATAGATCAATCGTATAGCGTGTGTATTTGTTATTTTATATACTACAGCATTATCAAGAGCTAATCAAGGAGTATGGTAGCCATAAAAATGTTATAATGTCGAAAATCAACCCAGTCCATCTGAAGGTATTTGCGGTACGTATTCGTACCTCTAAAGAGAGCATAGAAATGAACGTGAAATTTTCGTAATTATTTCGGTACTTGATGAAGAGGAAAAGCACTCGTTGATTAACTCCTGGTAAGAAAGATGAAAAAATCATGAGTTTGACATTTCTGGCTCCGCTCGTAACTCCCTTAATTATCAATATTTTTTAAAAATCTTTTTCGATTCAGTTAAGTAAAAGTGTATATTAACCTGAATGACACGTTAGAGAGACCAACATAAAGGATTTTTCGGTTGCGACTCAATTGAAAGTGGGCAATTTTCGATTTTTCCATTAGGCTGTGATTACAGTATGTAAATTTCAAAAATTTGCAATTCATAGTGTGACCAAAATAAAATTTTTTTTCCAACTCTCCTGCTTTGTACACGTGTCGTACTAGCTTCTAGGATCGATTAGAACTTTAAATAATCGTTTTTTCAATTTTTAGGGATAATTTCCGCCCGGTGTAAAAATAGGAAAAACTGCCATTTGTAGGCTGTTTGACATCGCTCCCTAAATTGCTTTATAACTTTAAAAGTTTTCATTTTTTCTTCAAATCTCTTTTGCTGAAGCTAATTACACCTTTAATTCAGCTAATTTCACCCGTTTGAGAAATCTGAAGAATCTATTAAACTCTTAGGCCCTCCCTGAAATTTGATCATTTTTAACAGGTATAAGGCTAAACTACCTATAGAATAGTGCGTATATGGCAAACGTGGGAATTTCGTAATGTAAATGAAATAAAAATATTTTAATCATTCGTACGTTTGCTCTATATGTCGAACAAGGTCCTGCATTGGTTAGAATTCAAAATAATTATTTTTTTTCAATTTTAACGCTAATTATTAGCAACTGTAAAATATGCAAAAATTTCACGAGTATTTTGCTGTTGATGTGAAGTCATAAATCACACTGTATCTTTCAAATGGTTTTTATTTTTTCAAGCTCTTTTTTGGTGAAGTAAATTAAAACTATGCTTAAGCTAATTTCACCAGTTTGAGAAACCGGAAGTTATAATTAAGGTCCTACAGCCATCGAGAATTTGGCCATTTTTGGACTCGTAGAACTTCATTGTTTAAAGAGTTTATTCAGTGAAACCAGCACAATTTGATAGTGGGAACAATAGCGCCACTATCGCAAAGTGTGAATATTCCGTAAGATACACGGCGAATTCTTCATAACTTAAAAACATTGATCTTTAAATATTATTCCGAGTTCCGTATAGCACACATATGGCTCGGAAGATACGGTCGAGTGAACATAGTGTGTATATACAGCTGTTGTACTGCCGTATAGCATATTACGTATTGTAGTCACCATGCTGTAATACATTGTGGAAATTATAACCAAGACACTGGCGGAATAAGGAGGAAGGGGGGGGGGTCAAACTGCCCCCCCCCCTTTTTTTTCAAAAAATTTAGAAACCTTAATTTTTTAAACTCATTAACATGCATTTTTGTCATTAAAAATACAAATAATATTGCGCTCAGCATTTTCCAACCTCTGAAAATTGCGATTGCTTTATACGAAACAGAGTAAGTCCGTATATCTATAAAATTTTCAGTCAGTTCATCTTGATGAACGGACATGGATACTTTCCTGGGCCACATTGTATCGTGTATAAGGGAAGCATGACTTATTTACGAGTGATCCGACAGTTGAAATCGACGTGGGAAGTCTTATTTACATTGTAAACGGTATTATTAACAAGCTTATTTTGGACCGATTCAGGAACGCGCTAAGCGATAATGGAGAAAATTTGACACTAGCTTCATACACACACACAAGGAATGATTATTTCTATTTCCTCTGCATTTTTCTCGAAAAATAAAAGTGCAAAGGATATAGTCTTTATGTTTTTGATGTTATAGCCTTTGTATTTTCTCGAAATAAAAGTGCATAGGCTTAATGTATTTGATGAAAAAAATTGCAAAGGATATAGTTTTAGTGTTTTCCTCGGAAAGTGCAAAGGCTTTGTATTTTTTCTTGATGAAAACATTGCAATTAAGGCTATAACTGCAAAGGTTAAAAAAGTGCAAAGGCTTTATAGTTTGATGAAAAAAAAAATGTGCAAAGGATATAGTTTTGATGAAAAAGGCTGAAAAAAGGGCAGAAGTGTTCCGCCACAAACTGCCGCAATTGTTACAGTGAGGCTATAGAACAAATAAATTTTTTCGCGGACCAGTTTAAAAAACAAAGGACATAATCAATGAACCGAAATGATCTCAAACTTGCAATATTTATCCGTAAACGGGTCTGTCAATATGTTCGCACTTTGATGTGGCTTTGCGCATTGCCTATTCAGAAAAAAATAAAGTTTGTTTGTTAACGGAAGAATTATTATAGTGATGAATAAGCATCGCTCGCATGCCGTGTTCAGCGGAGCGTTACTATTAACCAAGAGTTATGGAAATCACAAACTCTCTCTCTCTCCCTGCGAGGCAGTTGTCATGTATGACGATCGAGGAAAATATTATAACGGACAAGGTTATTCACACATCGGGCGCTACCCCCAGTCTAGTATATTATCGAAATGTTGAGCCTTGTTAGCCTATATACGATTGGTGTATGTACGCGTGCTAACTACAACGGGAGAGAAAGTTGTATTATTAGTTCTTAATAAACAAATGAAAAAATATGCGAAAAAATACTGATATATACCATCAGAGTAACACTACGTACGGTTTCTTTTTCAGTTCACGACGAATTCTTCATCACTTAAAAACATTGATCTTTAAATATTATTCCGAGTTCAAGACTTCCGTATAGCACTTGCTCGGATGATACGGTCGAGTGAACATAGCGTGTATATACAGCTGTTGTACTGCCGTATAGGATATGTATTGTAGTCACCACGCTGTAATACATTGTGGAAATTATAACCAAGACACTGGCGGAATAAGGAGGGAGGGGGGCCGCTCAGGGGCAAAGTGCCCCCCCCCCCTCAAAAAATAATTTTTCGTGCATTTCGTGCAAAAAAAACTTTCCATCATTATTGCTGTGTTGTATATAGTGGCCAGAAGGAAAAAAAGTAGCAGCGAAAAATTTTCCAAGTCCGTATATCTATAAAATTTTCAGAATCAGTTCATTTAGATGAATAAACTCTGAAAATTTTTATAGATGAACGGACTCTGAACATTTTATAGAAGAACGAACATGGATACTTTTCCCTGGGCCACACTGTATCGTGTATAGTCTGTGTTTTTTTTTCGGAAAATGTGCAAAGGATATAGCCTTTATGTTTTTGATGCTAAAGTCTTTGTATTTTTCTTGAAAAAAGCGCATAGGCACTGTCTTTGTGTTTTTGATGAAAAAAGTGCAAAGGATATCGTTTTAGTGCTTTCCTCGGAAAAGTGCAAAGGCTTTGTGTTTTTGATGAAAATATTGCAATTAAGGCTATAACTGCAAAGGTTAAAAAAGTGCAAAGGCTTTATGTTTTTTGATGAAAAAAGGGCAAAGGCTATATGCACGATATCTTTTGAGAAGTGCTCCGCCACAAACTGCCGCAATTGTTACAGTGAAATTATAGAAGAATGAACAAAGAAAATTTTTCGCGGATACTTTTTCCCGGACCACTCTGTATATTAAAAACAAAGGACAAGAACAATGAACCGAATGTTCATTTAGCTAAATCAAACTTGAAATATTTTATCCGTAACGAGTCTGCCAATAGACATTCCACAGGTATATGCTCGCACTTTGATGTTGTTTTGCATTGCCTATTCAGAAAAAAAAAAGCGTGTTACATAGACTAATCACCCTTTTCAGAAAAAAAAAAAAGGTTTGTTTGTTTACGGAAAATTTATATTATAGTGATGAATCAGAAACGTGCTCTTGGTTATTTAAATAAGCTTCACTCGCAATAGTTATTCCTTGTTAGGCGAAGCGTGACTATTAAGCAAGAGTTATGAAAATCACAAACTCTCTATATTTTCTCTCCCCGCGAGGCAGTAGTAATTAGTCATGCATGACGATCGGGGAAATATTATAACGGACAAGGTTATTCACGTATAGTGTCCATTAACTGTAACACTGATATACTGACCGACTGAAAGCCAGCACACACCCATTCCTAAGCACCTATGCCGTAATTCAAGAAGAATGAACCTCAGTCCGGGAAGCTGCATGTGGCAAGCGCGCTAACCACTGAACCACAGGAGCCAAATCAATCATCAACATATGTTTGTTTGTGGTTTGATTTTTTAACGTCGCGGTAAGGCGACAACAAGATCATAACCCGATGACGGAGTGAGATTTTAATTTTGCCTCAGGGACTTACATTGTCTGTTCGTGCAGAGAGCAAAGGTATCTACACAAGATCTCGGTTTAAACTCTCAAAGATTCAGGAATAGCTGTATTCCATTGAGATGACGTCATCTATAATAATAATCATCAAACACAAGGGGCGTTATAATGACATATATACGCCAGACGATAATTTAGTTGTGTGTAGTCGCAAACTCGTTAATAAAGCGGAAGTGACTCACTATTCTTGGATATGATTGGCTGGCTTTTAGACAGTGTCACCTCGAGAGGGCGTTGATTGGTCAAAGATGACGTAAGAACACCTGTCACCTAAAAAAATGATATTACAGCGTGGTTGCCACAGACATCACAACGCAGACGTCTGTCTGTTGTTAACGATACCGCACGACCAGCAGAAGAGTGTAAAAAACCGTTTTCCCAAGATTAAGGTAAGGACCAACAGTTAAGTTATTATTTAATTTGCTGCCAATCAGACAATCACAGTTCGAATATCTCGGTAGTTTTCCACAGCCTTTCCGTCTCCCGGCTTTTCTGAATCACAAAAAGAATTCTTTATAAAATGGCCCGGAATGATAATGGGAGGGGCGCTGAAAACAGACGTTAGAAGGCCTCAAAAAACAACTGAAAATACAAAGATTTTCCCACTAGATACACTTTTATGAATGAATGTTTACGAACAAAATTTGTCGGTCATTACTCTGTCGATGTACCATGATTATGATACTCATCAAGGTACTCAATTGTAAATATTTCCCAATAATAATTTGACTGCCTCCACCGCCGTCTCCAGGCTTTTCTAAATTACAAAAAACACTGTATAAATTGGTCCTGAATGAACAGGCGTTACCTAAAACCTCAAAAATTGATCCGGAATGGCAACCATCAGAAAACAGGCTTTAGCAGCCCTTAAAAAAACAAATGAAAACACAAAGATTTTTCCAGTAAATACACTCTTATGAATGATTGTTTGCGGACAAAATGTGTCAGTCATTAACCTGACTATATACCGTAATTATGATATGCGACAAGGTGCTCAATAGTAAGGTTTTCCCAATTAATAATTTGGCAGCAAGCCAGCACCCCGCAGCCGATGATGATGAGGGAAGGTAGGCAATGTTTTGTATTACAAATCCCTCTGAATAAATTATTGGCCCGGTATGAAAAACTGACGATAGCAGCCCCCCAAAAAAAAACAACTAAAAAAACAAAGAATTTCCCATTAGATATACACTCTTGTGAATGATTGTTTGCGGACAAAATTTGACAGTCATTATTCTGACGATATGCCGTAATAATGATATTCGTCAAGGTGTTGAATAGTAAAATTTACCCAATTAATAAATTACAAGCCGTCGCCTCCAGGCTACACTGAACCACACTTTTACGTGCTTACTGGACCAAACTGTCGATAGCAGCCCTAAAAAAACAACGGAAAACACAAAGATTTTCCCATCAGATACCCTTTTATGGACTATTGCTTAAGGACATATTTTGACGATCATTCTTCTGACGATATACCGTGATTATGATGTACATCGTAGTGGCAAATAGTAAAAATTTTCCCAATAATTTGACACATACAGACCCCGACTGCAAAATGTATTATTCATTGAGAAAATTTTGCTATAGAGAACCATTAGGTATACCAAAATCACGGTAAACGGTCGAAATAATTTCAGACAAACCTTATCCGTAAGCAGTCGTTGAAGTTTTTGTATTTGGTTGGAAAATGTACGACTTTTGGTCAATTTTCCGGAGCTGTGGGTGGGTATCAAGACACGAGCTGCAATTTCCTGCTGGAGGACGTGTAGCAAACGTGCAATGTATTATAACTTGAGAAATATTGCTATAGTGAGCCATGATGTATATCAAAATCACGGTAAAGAGTCGAAATAATCTCAAACAAGCCTTATCCGTAAGCAGTCGTTTTTTGGTATTTCAGTCATTTTTCCGGAGCTGTTCCTTCAAGTGGCGTGGGTGGTGCAATAGAGAACTGGTGTGGGGGAACGTTGGCAGCTGCTTTAATTGTAACTTGAGAGGCGCAACAATCCTCATAATCTGCCGTAGTAAACGGTCGATGTATGCACAAACTCGTGCATTGTTCTGAGGGCTTTGTTCCGTATCGAAATTTTTTTTTAGGCAATCGTTATTCGTAAAGCAGTCCTTGACAATTTCGTATAGCTTTTACAGCCAATTTTTTAACGAGACTCTTTGACACCACATCCCCATTCACCAAAAACCGTCAGTTATTATTGAGAAAGGTCTCCTACTGTGAAACATGTTGTATATCATTATTATGGTATATCGTCAGAATATTTATCGTCAACTGTTGCCCGTAAATAATCGTGCACAAACACATATTTGGTGTGAAAATTCCACGGTTTTCAGTTGATTTTTTGAGGGTCTACAGCCCAGTTTTCTGCCGAAACTGAAAAAAAAAATTGAAAAATTTTCACATCCGATACGCAATATTGACAAGAGGATTGTGGTGTATAGCAGTTTTAGGCCGACAAAATTTCTTCGAGGTGGGATGTAGTGGCAGCCTTACAATTTCCCTCTCGAGGTGGGATGATGTCCTGCATTTTGAACCACTTTCCGGGGCCAACAACAGTCTTGTTTCATTGATTTAGAACGAGGGACTATTGGATAGCATGATACTACTCGTAATTATGGAATATTGCCCAAAAAGAAAGTGTCCAAATTTGCCCGTAAACAACCTTTAAAAATTGAATAATTGATATGAAAATGATCTGGAATTTTCAGTTTTTTTAAGAGCTGCTCAAGTCGTATTTTGGTGACAAGTTTGCCTCAGAGAGTTGAAGGATTATTTAATGCAGAGAGGATAGCTACCGACAACAATTTTTTTTTTTCGAATGGACAAAAACATCTTACCCGGCCTCATGGACAGAACCCACATAACCACGGTATTTCGTCAAACTAATTTTGGACAACCGTTATCCGTAAGCACCCGTTAAAATTTTTGTATTTGGTGGGAAAATGTACGATTTGTCAGTCTGGAACCTTCATCTTCCTGGGTTCTGTAGAGAGGACAAACTCGTTTACTGGTCCAACTTTCCGTGGTTTTTTTCTCTACTCTTACAATTTGTCATTTTTTACAGAGCGGCTACAAGCCGCCTCCGCCTCCGCCTCCCCTCCCCTCCGACATGAACCAACGATTCAAGAAACTTGGACTTAGGGCTCTCATAAAACACTACCATCACGAGAAGTTGACCGCTGCCCAGATAAAGGCAAAACTGGACGAGATATGTGGTCCGACTTTAACACCGAGCCTAAAAATGATTTACTACTGGAAAGACAAATTTAAGCGTAATCAAAACAGTATCGAAGACGAGGGACACTACGGCAGACCGGTAGCCATGAATTCGCAGGACTTGTGCGATGCATTTACAAAAATCTCCGATATGATTACGAAAAACAGGATGGTTAGCTTGCGAGAGCTCTGCGATGCAGTAGGCATCACATCCAAACGTCGTTTGTTGAATATTATTCGGTACCAATTGGAGATGGTGGCCAACGAACACGGAATGTGGGTAAAGAAGTCGAAGAAGACAAACTGAAAAAAATTAATGTAGCAACCGTTTGTAATTGTTGAACCGATTTTTCTGAAATAAACGTGTGCAACGTTGAACTTTGTTGGGGTCCGATTGCTTGTCTCTCCATAGTAAATGATTCTCAATTAATAACGAGGCGTCAAACTATACTGTCCTCTTGGCTGGTGGTAAAAATCATGTTTATTTTCGTGACTCCCCGAGGTCACGTGACAGGATCGAGAATCTGATACTCTGCAGAACAAATCCAATATACGTTGCGGGGTACTGCGCCGCCTCCTCCTGTCTATACTCGGTATTACTGAATTGGCTCAGAAAACATGATGAAAATTCGAAGTTTTTCCAACCAATTACTCATTTTTTATAGATTGTTTACGAACAACGCTTGCCGATTATTATGTTGACGATAGACTGTAATTACGAAAACTGCATACATGTACGTAGTAAATACTTCCCGATGAATAACGAGGAAGGGGCAATGTCGTCTCCACTCTTTGGCCCGAAAGCAGTTGTAGAACGTAACCACTTTCTACATTGGCTCCGAAAAATGGTGAAAACTTCAAGGTTTTCCGACCAATTTTTCATTTTTTTATAGATTATTTACGAACGAGGCTTGTCGATTAGTATTACGACGACACACTGTAATTTCGATATACTGTATACGTTTGTATTGTTAATGCTTCTCATTGAATTACTAGAGTGTAGGGTGCCATTGTCAACGGAGTCTACCCTCTACACATTGGCCCCGCGAATACAAGATTACACTCACCAAGAAAATAGCCCGTAACAGCTCTCAAAAAAACACGATGAAAATCAAAAATTTTCCAGCCAATTACTCATTTTTTATAGGTTGTTTACGAACGAGGCTTGCCGATTATTATTACGACGTTAGACTGTAATTACGATATAGTGTATACATCCGTGTAGAAAATCTTTCTCATTGAATAGTAGAGTGTTGTCGTCTGCACTCTTCACATTGGCCCCGAAAGCAGGATCGCACTCTAATAAATAGCCCCTACCAATCTTTAGACCTGTTCCCATTCATCAAAAAAACTCTGAAAATAGCCCGTCTACCCTCACCACTCACCAAGAAATAGCCCGTAACAGCTCTCAAAAAACATGATGAAAATCAAAAATTTTCCAACCAATTACTCATTTTTTATATATTGTTTACGAACGAGGTTTGCTGATTATTATTACGATGTTAGACTGTAATTACGATATAGTGCATACATCTACATAGAAAATCCTTCTCAATGAATAGCGTGGCGGGAATGTCTGTGGCGTCGTGACTCTCAGAAAGACGGTTCTCACACATTAAGCTTCGTCGTCTTGGTGACGATATCATTCAGGAATCTGTATATTGTGGAAAGGAACACCATACAAGGTTTCAACTTTTCCATAGCCTATTCCGTGGCGTTTGACACCCGGGGAGGCCACGACTAACCCAATTCCAAAGTCTTCGAGGAACGAAAGAGGAGTAGTTATTGGGGAGTGTTTTCCAATATTCACCATGTATAACGCCAACATTTCTTTCCTTCTACATTGACGTTTGAATGGATATGGAGGGGCCATTCATAGTGTAGAGTACATTCAAATTTTTCGAGGAAAGAGGGGGGAGGTGTGTACAATCTCATTATTATTGGGAAGACATCTCCTATTTAAACCATGTACGACGACATAAACAGTGCAAACTGGTAATATTATAAAGGCTTAAAATTTTCCACACAGCATCGTGTGAATGTCAGTAATTAGTGATGAAAACCAGGCAAAATTCACGGTTTTTTTTCCGTGGCGTTAGACACTCGGGGGGCCACGAGGTGGGTGAGCCTTGTTGGGAAGCAAGCTCCTATATACACCATGTAGACTGTCATAAACTGTGTAAAATGGAAATGTTAAAACGATTTCAGTTTTCCATACAGCACAGTGTATACGCGCTCGGAAAACCACGTTTTCTTCCGTGGCGTTAGGGCGCGGTGTTGGACATTTCTTTCAATTTGACGTTTGAAAGGAGAGAGAGCATGTTGTTGATTTCATTTCCAAAATTTTTCAAGGAAAGCGTGGGTGGGAGACTTGAATCATCTCGTTATTATTGGGAAACAATCTCCTATATACACCATGTACACCACAATAAACAGTGTAAAAGGGAAATATTATTAAGGTTTCAATTTTCCATATAGTGCCGTGTATAAGACAGGTATTAGTGTTAAAATCCCCGCGGAAAATCACGTTTTTTCCGAGGCGTTAGACCCTCATGGAGGACCACACAGTTCCAATTTGCTCTCTACTACAGCGTGCCCAATTCCAACTATACTGCACACATCTACGTAGGAAATA
>JAQGBM010000739.1:0-12496 GCA_034698405.1 Symphylella vulgaris | reverse complement strand
AAAAAATATATATTTCACTGTTTTCGTATTATTTTACATGTTTATGCTATAGGACCTCATATCAATGTAAATTTTATGTGACATATGCTATCTAGGAGTATAAACTGAATAAATTTAATCTCTCTTTAGCTTATGGAATAAAACTTAGTAATTTGAATAAATGTACAAATAAAGGAAATTATGGAAAAAATATCTGAATATATATCATAAGATTTGGATTTGGTTAAAAAAATTTTAAGGATAATATTTCATTTACAATATTTATATGGGTGGTTCTACCTAGACTTCCTAGAGTCCCTGTATTAGGACTAATACAGGGACTCTAGTTCTACCCAGTTGATAAAAGGATTTGAGGTGGGGGGAAGGGGGTTAATACAAATAAAAGTGTGGCCAGGGGCTTGTTATTGGACACCAAAAACACCGGTCTTTCTAAAACCCCGAATGTCTGCAGAGCCCAAAACGTAATTTTTGCAATAAAATATTTTTTTCGAGCGACAGGAGCTCAAAACAGACAGGAGGAACATTATTAAATCTAAATATCAATCTTGCTGAGGCTGGTCAAAATTTCTGGTCTAGTGAAATTCTGGGGGCTTTTTCGTATGAGAGTTTAAACCCTGGTCTTCTGTGCAACTTACGAGTTAGATCCCCTTAATAATATCAGGGGTAACGTTCTCCCTGGTCATGTAACATACTAAGTTTAAAAGAAAAAATTCAAATTTCAATTTTCGTCGGGTTATTACCTTTGTTGTCGCTCACCATAAAATTTTCTGAGGGGAAAAAATTGCTATTACGGTTCTTGTGAAATCTCATCCCCTGGATTTTAGTTTAACATTAAAATTTTTTTTTGTAAATAATTTAATATTATTAAATTAGGCTATATTTAAAAAAAAAAATATTTTTCAGGTTTTATCCAACCCGGAATTTTTAGCCGAGGGGTCTGCTATAAACGATCTCGAAAATCCCGATCGGGTGTTGATCGGGGGTGACGAGCAGACGGTGGAAGGCAGAGAAGCCATAGAGAAACTGTGCTGGATTTACGAACACTGGATATCGAGGGATAAAATCATTACCACCAATACATGGTCTTCTGAATTATCTAAACTGGTAATAATTTATGACATACGTATCTATTTTACGGCATTTTCTACAATTTACAACATTATAAGTTACTACAGTATACACGATTGACGTTAGACATTTTATAATATTTCATAATTTATAGCTGTCTGCTGTATAATAATTATACTGTATACAGTATTTCATAACATTGATAATTCAGTATACAGAGAAATAACAGGATATGGAATGTTGCAGCACAGAATTATATTTATATCTGAACATAGATCGTGGGAGAATATTGAATAGATAACTTGTAACTGTACATAGAAAATTTAAGAATGGTCTTCACAGTATAGTGATTGACTGATTGTGTATTTCAAGCTAAATAACAAATTTTATTCTTTGACGTTTGGGCAGAAGTCTACTAAAAAATCGCAACTTTTTTGCTCCACACAAAATAGGTACAGTAGGCTACACAAATAATTACAGTACCAGGAATGGTAACTAAAAATAGGGAAAGGTAGCAGGCATACTAGCCTATTTTCAAATCAATACAATGGTACATTACGTACATATAAAAACACAATACTGTAACTTGCTGTATTTTTCGATTATTGTTAATCTATTATCTCCTGGTATTAAGTCTACTAGCACCATAGGATATTATGGTACAGTAGTCAGTACTGTACTAAGTTATACTGTAAGGAGAAAATATAATAGAATTTTATTAAATTTAATACAGTACTGTACTACATAAACTACGTTCTCATTTCTAGTAGGTAATATTTAGTATAAAAATCCTTTGCAATGATAAAAGTAATACAGTAACAGTATACAGTCGAAACCGGTTATAGCGAAATAAATTTAAAGAAATAGCTGGATTCGTATTGACTATTCAAGTCCATGTATTTTATTTCGGTTATACTGTATAACGAAACGGTTATAATGAAATTACGGATATAACGAAGTGAATTCTTTAGAATTTCGTTATAGGACCTAAAATTTTTGGGAATTCCCACAGATTCGAACAATTTTGAAACGAAAATCGTTCCCTTTACGGTATATACGAAAATTCAAATTAAGTTTATTAATGAAGTAGCGTAAAATTCAAGTGCAAAGCCGAAATTGCACGTCAGTATGTCATTTCCTAAAGCACCAATATATAGAAAAATTTCGTTACAAGATATGTGTAACGAAATTTCGTTATATCGGGTATAGCGAAATACGGATATAACGAAGTGATTTTTCTGGTCCCATGAATTTCGTTTTAACCGGTTTCAACTTTCAACTGTATATTGAATTTATGTTACATTAACCCATATATGGAGGTCGGGGAAATTCCTTCAATATGTTTAAAATTTTCAAAGTAGGTCTACTGACTAATTGAAGATCAATTAGCACTAACTTATTAAATTTCTATATTCAGGCTGCAAATGCATTCCTTGCTCAACGTATCAGCAGTATCAATGCAATATCGGCTGTTTGTGAAGCAACGGGAGCTGACGTTTCTCAAGTTGCGCACGCCATTGGAAAGGATGGAAGAATAGGGCAAAAATTCTTACAAGCTGGCATTGGTAAGAATAAGATATAATCTAACGAATATTCAACCTAGTTTAACAGTAAATAATCATAATTTTCTATTTTTTTTAGGATTTGGAGGAAGTTGCTTCCAAAAGGATATTCTAAACTTAGTTTATATTTGCGAATCTCTCAATTTACCCGAAGTTGCCGAATATTGGCAACAGGCAAGTTTTATTTTTTTTATTAAACTAAAAAATAATAAAAAATGGCCCCCATTACAAAAATAATTTTTTATGCCAATGATCAGAAATCTAAAATTAGGTTGAATTTTTTTTTCTCTCAGGTTATCGATATGAATGAATGGCAGAAAGATCGTTTTGCTAGAAATATAGTCCGATCTCTATTTAATACGATTACGGATAAGAAAATTGCAGTATTTGGATTTGCGTTTAAGAAAAATACTGGAGACACTAGGTACGATCCACTTATTTGCTCTTTTAACTTAATTCTGCTTTTTTTAATGTTATTTTTTTGATGATTACTTAATTTTTTTCGGTATATTTTATTTTTCAACTGATTTTTAGTGTGTTTTTTTAAATTATTCTATTCTTTTTTTAATGGCATTTTTCCAATGATTTTTTGGTTTACAATTAATTTTTTTTTATAACATTATTTTTCTAAAATTAATTTAATTTTTAGTGTATTTTTATACCTTATTATTTTTAATGCAATTTTGTTAATGATTTTATTTTTTAATTTTAATTGTATTATTTTCATTTTTTTAAAATAATATTTTAATTACAGTATAATTATTTGAAATAATTTTTAGTGTTCTTATTTCTTTTCTAATTAAAATTTGTAAAATGAATTTTATTTTATTTTTCTTGAATCGTGACATTTTTAAAAATTATTTTACTGTATTTCTTTGCTAATAAAATTATTTTTATGTAATTATTTTTAAAGGGAGGCACCAGCTATTTACATTGGACGAAAACTATTAGAAGAAGGGGCCAGGTTATGCATTTACGATCCAAAGGTCCCTCCTGCACAAATTTACTTAGACCTCGCTGGCGACAACGTACAGCATAAGCCATCTGAATATGGCGGTACGACTTATAAGCCTATTTTAAGCCTTTGTAATTAATCGTGGAAATTAATTAAATTTTTGTTAAATTTTTAGATAACTCACCAATTTCAGTATTTGATGACCCATACTCTGCAGCCCTTGGAGCCCATGCTATAATAATTTGCACTGAATGGGAAGAATTTTTGGTAAGTTTCGGTACAAAAGCTTAAATTTAATTGTATATTTTTATTAGGCCTAACTCATTTTCCCGCCTTTTTTTCCAGGGTTTAGACTACAGGAAGATATACGATGGCATGCTTAAACCAGCTTTCTTATTCGATGGTAGAAAGTTCTTAGACCATGATAATTTAACTTCCCTTGGATTTCATGTTCAAACCATTGGTAAAAAACTATCCAGGAACCCTGTTAACAGAGCATGCGCCGTTCTCAATGTTATATAATATTACTGTAACATGGTTTAGGGGGAATTTTGAGGGTTGGTTTATAATGGTTTTGTGGGATTGGGATTAATATTCGTATGTAAAGGGGGCAAATTTTGTGGGTCCTTATGGAGTTGAATTTTTTTTTTTTATAAAATCTAATCCACATATCAGTTTATTTAAGAAAAATTATTAATCAACGGGTCCATTAATTTTTAGGACATTATTTTAAAGCATAATTTTTGTCATTTTTGAAATGATTTATAATATTAATGATGAATTTAAAAATTTAACATTAATTTACATAAGTTGTATGTTCATTAGAATTAATTTTGTAATATTTCAATTTCGATTTTGTCTCATTTTAATTAAATTACTTAGGTTTTTTTTTTACAAAATTAATGTAATTTTTATAAATGTAATATTTCTTGTATGATTTTTTTATAAGTAACCTTAAGTTAGTTAAATACGTATGAATATTAGTTAGATCTTTATTTATTTGTCTGAATGTAACTAAAAGGTTAAATTTAAATATTTTAGTTAGCTTTCTAAAAGCAAATTAGCATAATTCTGGCTGGTAACAGAGTTTTTGTCTGAAAAAAAAATACTTAAATCTCACTTAAACGTATTTCAGCTAACGTATGAAAGCAATATATTTTTTTTACTTCGAAATCATTTGGTCTTCAATAATCTTTTATGTACCTTAATTCGTATTTTTCACTATTAAGTTATGTACTGGTATCATAATTATGTAATGCTTCCCTAAATAATTATTTAAATTTTACCAAACTTAATTCTTAAGGTATGCTCACCGAAAATTTATGCGGTACTGTACTCTATTTGAATATCTGGTACTTGTGTACTTATAAATACTTACTACTTAGCAAGTTAGCATAGGCATAACCTCCTTTACGCATTTTGTTTGAGGTGGCTATGGCATAGGTCAGTTTACTCGCAGTTTGGAAGAGGCTATATTACAGTACCATAAATTTACAAATACTGTACCGAATGTTCATAATTCCTGGCCAAATTTTACACCAAATTAAATCTATTTTATAATTTGTTAATAATATTTCTCATTATTCTTAATTTATTTCTGAGTTAAAAATCTTAATTTTCGTTTTAAAACTGCTTTAAAAATGCACAAAATAAATAAGTTTTTAATTTCAATAACTTATGTACCGTATTTCTGATCTGAAAATTATTTGTAATACTGTATTCTCTTCTAATTTTCTGAGATAAGTTTATACCAGGGTTCGGAACCGGAACCCAGAACCCATAACAACCGTTAAATTTTTGAAGAACCAATACCGAAATCTCCAAAAATAATTTGTACCGGAACCGAATTTTTAAGGAACCCATAATACAATTGAAGAGCCTGCAATGTCATTTTTGAAAACTAGTTTTGGAACCGGTACCTGTACTGGAACCAAATTTTTTTTTTTTTTTTTTTTTTTTGAAGAACCCGAACCGAAATATGGAATGGTTCCGAACCCTGGTTTATACGAAAAATGCTGGTCAAATATAATTATATACGTTAAACTACTTAAAATTATATTTTTATTTTACTTTAAATCCTTAAGGGGCAATATAGGCCTAATATAATTTAATTTTTTATACCAATTTTATATGCTTTATACTCAATGATATTATTTATTGTGATTTTAATAATTGGTGATTTAGTTTCGTAGCCTAGGTTATATGTGGCGTTTAACTATTATTTTTTGGGTAAGATTAGCACCAATCTTTTCGATCAATGAATGATTGTAGATTCTCAGCAATGCAGCATAAATTTTATAATAAAGAATTCATTGTGTATTGTCTTGAAAACAAATAATTATTGATTAAAATAAAATAATGCTATTTTTCATTAATTTAATGGAGTTGAATTTTTGTTTAAGAAACAAATTAAGTTGATAGAACTTACAACTACTTAATATTATTGACGAAAATAAGAACCAATATTCAGAAAATGGACTCGGATACCATAGGCTATTAACTAACCATATTTTTGCCAACCATAATTATAGAGAAAATTATTTTTATTTTTGAGTTATCATACTATTTATTACTGCTATCTGGAATCTGAGTAGGCTACAGCTTAGAAATAATAATTGTTGCAAAATGCAAAGGTTACCTAAGTATATATACTCGTAACCTATTACCTCGTAAACCTATTATTTATTCCAAGAACCAAATTAATTAACTTAGTATACAAACTGAAGTCTGAACAAAGAAATGTTTTAAAGTAGTAAATTGGCGCAGCCTACTAGGTAAAATAAGTGAATCAATACATGTAATAAAAACAAAAATATTTATTTTAATAACTTATTTTTACACCTAATATTGTATAATTTTTTTATAAAACAATTAAGACATATAAAGTATTTTAGTATATAATCATTTATTTATTATAGCCACCGTAATTAAGGAGTAAATAAATGGTCAGGAGTATTAGGAGTTTTACTACCGTAAGTCGCTCGAATAATTCTAGTTTGTAACATTTTTACATCCCACTAAAAATGTAATTTTTGTATGACTTTTTAAAAATTTATAGCAAACAGCCATGAAATCTCTCAAAATATTGTAGACTACATATTAAAAGTAACCTACCTATGTTACTAACGTAAGTCTATAGCAAAAATTACATCTTTGGTGTATAATACAAAGATAATAATTAAGTTATTTTATTACGATATAGAATATTCGCGATTTGTTGAATATAGTTGTAATGCAGCCATTACAAGAATTAAACATACTGACTTGTAAAGATTACAATAGATCTATTCAACAATTTACATTCTTGTAATGGAAGCATTACAACATGAATCTTCTACAGCAGATTTTTCTTGGACAGAAGTGTAGTTGCTATTTAATTGTGCGGACTTAAATAATTAACTACACCCAATATTTTTTAGCTGGAAAAGAAATAGCTAGGCTATATATATATTTATATTGAGATACCGGAATAGCTGTCATAATTTAATCGATTTAATACAGTACTGCTTTCAAAGGGCTACACATAATTATTAGGTCTACAACAGGGGTTAATAATGTAGCCTAATAAGACCCCATAAGTCTGTTTCTTGTGTGCCTACCCCATTTATTGTGACACATGTTACTGGCGTTGGCGTACCCCAATATAGACCATTATTAAATATATTTTTGATAACACTGATGACTAATTAGACAAGATAACACATCAATATTATGATAAAATAACTTAGGAAGTAACTTACTCGGTAGAATTACGGTAAAAAGATTTAAGACCAAATTTAAAAAATAATTTAGCACAATAGGCTATTATTCATAGCTCGGTACTAACGTAAGTTACGACACCGATAGTGTAGAGGCCTATAATGATAAATTGATAATAATTAGATAAATTAAGTACTGTATTATCAATGAGCGGGAGTCTACAGTATAAATTCATCTCTAATTTCAATATTGATAATTAATACGGAGTAGTGTTTAAAATGCAGTCTAATGCGCAAGTCCTTCAAGCAGACAAATATCTTTCCGCCGGAAGAACTACTTTTCCTGCTAAACTGTAGAAAAATTACTCGAATTTAGTGGAAGCAGGAAGTAATTTTGACTGTGGCTAGAGTATCGGGACCGGTATATCAGTTTAAGAAGAAAAAAAAAAAAACATAAAATTGTACCTAAATTATAAAAAAAAATTGTTCCAAAAGTATTTGACTGTTAATTTTTTTATATTTTAAAATATTTTATAAAAATGTTTATGATAATCGATTATGTTATAAACACAAGTAAAGATTAAGGATTATTAAGATAAACATTGGATAAGTTTACAAAATTAATATAAAATAATTAAGTTACGGTATAATAAAATGATAGCAAATTTAAAATAAGTTACAAATATACGAAAATATTTTTTAAGACTAGATTAGAAATTAGAATAAAACTTCACATTAATTTTATTAGGCTAATATAAATATGTTTTTAAGGTTTTTATAATCTTTATTTACGTATATTGAAAGCAGTTTAATTAATTAAACATAGGGATGAGTTGTAATTAAGTTTAATTATTTATTTCCAAATTTACAACATTTATTGGGGAAGTTTAAATGATTGAGTTGATAATGATATGAGTTATCTAAAGCATTTAATAGGTAATTTTCAATCTCGTAAATTACGGTACTCTCGTTTAAAGTACTGTACGTATGGTATATTATTTACTTTTATTTTGCTCTTAAAATGAGTAATTAATACGTTTGTTAAAATTAATACGTTTGTTAAAAAGTAAACTTACTGTATTATTAATTTGTTACGTTTGGCTAATTCACAGATTGGCTAGACATTTAGAGAACATTTTAAAGTATAGGTATTAAAACGTGAACAATAAAAGGTGGGTGAATTCACGTAACACACGTTGTACTAATTATGCTCTCATAATTTAAAAAGACAACACCTATGGTAAAGGTTTAATACTTATGTCCTCAGTCCTCTGTTTATTACCCTGGTACTCGTGTAATTAATGATATTAGGGCCTTGAGGACTTTAAGCTTTACTCTTTAATGATAAAGAATTCTCCCATCCTCATTCTTAATACGTTTAAAGACGCATTAAAAACCCTTACCAACAATATACGTATCATAAAATAATTAGCTGCAATTTTTACATTAAACTAGTAAAAGTACCCGTTACTACGTAACTTTATTTGTGACCAAGTTTTGGGATGGTACGGTGGTACCCATCTTTGTGGCTTAATTTTGGGATGGTCCCCATCTTGTGGAGGCTAATTTTGGGATGCCCATTGCCCCTTAATTCCCCGTGTTCTGTTAAATTTTGATTATTTGTGACCAAGTTTGGGATGGTCCCATCTTTGTGGCCTAATTTAGTAATGGTCCCCATCTTCTGGTGGCCTAATTTTGGGATGCCCATTGCCCCTTCCCCGTGTTCTGTTAAATTTTGATTATTTGTGACCAAGTATTGGGATGGTCTCCATCTTTGTGGCCTAATTTTGGGATGGTTCCGATCTTTGTGGCCTAATTTTGGGATGGTCCTCATCTTGTGGTAGCCTAATTTTGGGATGCAAATCGGACATTGGACGGACAATCGACAAATTATATTAAGGATATTAAGGATTAAAAGTTTAAAAATACATAATATAAAGCTCCGCAATATTTAGAAAATCTCAGGTCTTGTAAGGCAACGAATTTTCATGATACTTATAGCGTTGGATATGGTTTTTAACCCTCTTTTTTAGGACGTTAAGGTAGATTGTCTGATGCTCGCCGACTAGTCGAATCAGCATTCGATATATCACTAGCAGCATCGCTATAAAGGCTACCCCGATCCGATGCAGGACTTATAAGTCTGGACCTTTCATTGGCAGAGGGTACTTGTTCAGTAGATTCAGTAGACTGCTGGTTATTCTCTCTCATAACCCTACGTTTTACGCTTGAACCTGCGAAAATACGGTAAATTTCAAGGTAAATTTACTAAATTATGTTACCATTCAAATAAAAAATACCGTGACATGACTAAAAATTAATAATGGGCTGCAAATATCGATATTCCAGTCGAAACCGGTTATAACGAAATTCAAGGGACCGGAAAAATCACTTCGTTATATCCGTATTTCTAACCGATATAACTTTATTATATTAAATATAGCTTGTAACGAAATTTTTCTATATCGGTACTTAAAGAGTGCTTTGGGAAATGACATACTGACGTGCAATTTCGACTTAGGACTTTTCATTAATAATTTGAATTTTCGTATATAAAGGGAACGATTTTCGTTTCAAAATTGTTCAAATCTGTGAGGAATTCTGAAATTTTTAGCCATATAACGAAATTATAAAAAATATTCTTCGTTATATATATCCGTAATTTCGTTAAATAACAGTTTCGTTATGTACAGAAACCGAAATAAAATACAACATGGACTTGAATACGAATCCAACCATTTCTTCAAATATTTATTTCGCTATATACTCCTGTAAGCGTTATATCGCTAATAACCGATTTCGTTATAACCGCTTTCGACTGTACCCCGTATATCGGATCCTCACAAATATCGGATTTTAAGTATCGATACTCTGTATCTGAAATAATCCGGTTTTTTTTTTTCATATTTTGGAAATTTTTAATGTTTTAGCATTTTTGCCATTTAAATAGATTATTTGCAATTCTTTTAATGGTGTTATTTTTGGGGTAGGCTATAATATTTTTTTGCAAAAATTAGGTTATGCTGGCAATAAAAATCGATATTTAGATCAAATATCGGAAAATTTATTAAATTTTCCAAAATATCGATATATCTGAAAAATCAAACTTTTTTTCTTCTTCATATTTTGGGTAATTTTTCTCATTGGCTTTTTTGACATATTTTTTGGCAAAATATCGATATTTCGATTTTTTTCTTCAAAATATCGATATATCGGGTATTTAAAAATATCGATATTTTGAAAATAGTGCCCACCATCTCATTACTAAAAATTTATGCATTAGTAGTTACTTACCAACTACCCTAATATGGTTGGACATGTCCCTATGGATATCGGAGACATCGAACATAGCCCAACAGGAATCGCAAACTGAATACTGTTCGGCGTTAGGATCGATGTATGGAATGTGTGAGAAGGCGTAGAGATGAGCTAGGGCTGCAGCAAACATCTCTATACAAATTAGGAAGTTCTGAAAAAGTTTAAAAATTTGGAGAAAACTCAATTATACAAGCATATTACAGAAATTCTTACCAGCCTCAACCTAGCCTTGACCCACCCTTCACCCTTGTTTGTTTGTTTGATTTGATTTTTTAACAACGAAGGTCATAACCCGACGACGGGGTGAGAAATTTAAATTTTTCTTCAGGGACAGGATATACAAACCTGTATGAGGAAATTTAAGTTTGCAAAGGGGATCTATTTCGGTTTAAACTCTCATCCGAGGGATCCGCCATTTCAAGAATTTTACTCATCCGAAAATTCTGAACAGGTCCAGTCGGGTTTGAACCCATGTGACCTTCCGGATTCAGACGCTAGCGTGCTAACCACTGGACCACTGGGGCTGGCATCGAGTGTTTTATTTCCGAAAACATTTCCCTATCTATTTGCTCAATATTTATTTATCCTAAAGAACATAAGCATAACTGTATTTCCCAATAAAACAGCTGGTCTAGCTTTTATGAGTTTAATGTCACCACAGAAATTAACCCACGCTAACCGTAACATAAGTTATTCTCACCTAACTTAATAAAAATACGTAGGCTAAATAAATTATTATTTATTTATGTTACCTGTAAACTAGTTGCAACTGCTTTAACATGATGGTCATCTTTAGTAGTAAATGCTTCCGGGATTACCCCAGTCCACACCAAAACCGCAATTATAAACCCTTGACTGTGTACATAAATAAATAAAAATTAATCCAGTAAAGAATTAATTAGGACTAAAAACCAACTAAATAATAACTTACATAAATGAAAAGAAAATGACTGCTTTTATGCACAGAAATTTACTAAATGGTTTCATGGGTCCCAATTCATCTTTGTAAGCTTGGTAAAACATTACCAAACAGTACATAGCGATCTGAAAATTAAACAAGATTATATTAGCCTCAAAGAATATACTGTATCCATAGCACTTCTAACTTTAAAATTTTAAGCTACTTACAAATTGAGAAATATTGTTAAATACAACCAGATATGGATATGCAAAGTATGGGAGAAATTGGCCCTCTCCATACACTCCGGATAACTCAAATATACTACAAATAATTTAAGAAAAATTAGTTGATAAGTTAAGCTGTAAATAAAATAAGTTATCATGAATTTACTTTTGAAACTTACAATGCTAAAAATGCTGTAATCAACCTAACCACAGTATACTGTAAGATACCATGCTTGCAGTATTCCTTTAATTCTCTAAAAATTAAAGAGATAATTTTAAATTAAAAGTCAAATAAATTATAATTTTAAAAGATACCAGTAGTTTTTGCAACTTACTTTCCCCTAGTCCAGGGTTTTAAAATAAATGAGAATGGAAATAGATGTGGAACTTCTCTTTCAAGTAGTTGGTCCTCTAAACCCAAATCAATTCTCAGATAACTGAGTAGGAACATTAAGAAATTATAAATGACATAGGCTTCGTAAGCTTCTCGGCATGTGTCCATGTATAAGTTAAATGAAGGTATTAATAGACCCAGCCACTGAAATATTTAGAAAAATGCATATTTCTGATATTATTAGACTTTGAACTATAAAAATTGATAATTTTAGATATTTAAGGTTTGTAGAGGGACTTACAGCATTTAGGGCGTAAATTGGCACCATCCATAGTATCCTAAAATTAATTTTAAAAATATTAAAATAAGTAACAAAAACGTCAGAGGACTGACGCAAAAAATGTTAATTATGGTTCAAAATGATTTTATAGATTAC
>JAQGBM010000738.1:0-12500 GCA_034698405.1 Symphylella vulgaris | reverse complement strand
TTCCTGTTTTTCGCGTCGATCGGAAAGCGCACTGCATAGCATTAATTAGAAATAATGCATTATGCATTCAGTATTAACTTATAAGAAAATTAACATTTTTTTCCCTATAATACTGGTATCTGATAAGAGTATTTAATTCCCTTCTGATAATATTAGATTTCAGTTTTAAAGATGATAGGTTACCATCGAAATTCGGGAGATATGAGGCCATGACGTTTGTATAGATTTCTAGGGAAGCAAAAATTATTTTACGCTTAATTACTCTTATAGGAATTTCGTTAATTTCGTGACCTAATATCAGCCTAATATCATTAATTTTTTTTAAAGGAAATCTCATTAAAAGGGCTTAGGAAAAAATGCACAATTTACAATGCCATAAATTAATATTATTTTCCCGAAAGAGCAGCCGCTCCATGAATTTTTCTCATCGTAAAGTTTCAATCTGTACTTCGCATTTGATTAACCCAATCGGATCAGCTGGTGAGTGTTTTGTCCGCAAGACCATCCGCAATTCGGCATCAACATTATAAGCAATTCACTATTTTATAAGCTGAATCAAAGAGTATTCTACGATATTGTAGTATAATATCGATAATAATAAAATAATAGGAAAAATCGATAATCAAAAAGGTTAATTCTTAGTTCTTACAATCGATAAAATAAAGAAAACTAATTATTTTATTATTAATGTCAGAATTAACTTCTGAGAAAATATTAATACAGTTAGAATATGATGTCTATATATATCCAAACCCACGAGGTATTTTAAGAATTATGGCGAAAGAGCATTTTGGTAATTTGCTCAACAGTGTATTGATTTTACGGGTTATATTAGCACTGTTTCTCTCTCTCTCTCTCACTCTGGGAATGGAATGCTGTATATGGTTTTTCTAAGGAAACATGATTTTGGTTACTGTCTAAATTTATTGCACGTTAAGGGCATATCGATCGGGCAAAAAATATATCCTATTATTGAATTACTAGGAACTGTTTTTCCCGTTCAAATAAAGCTGTGGTGTTCGAAGTCATTTTTTTTTATAACTGCGGAATAAAACTTTATTTATAGTATGTTATGAACTTTATAATGGAGCGATTGTGGGAAGCTATAGCTGCAGCACTTTGAATTACCGGTAACGGGATTATTAAAATTGTATTGATGTTTTCGTTGAGAAATGTTTTGTATTCGCAAGCAAAAGCAATTATAATTGGATAGAGGTTCTAAAAAAAGGACTATTATTTTTAAATAATGTAGCAAATTAATTTATTAGCAATTTTGAATAAAAAATCGACCAGCTAGTTTTATGGAAGAAATTATGAAAAAACTTTCGAAGGAGAAATATTTTTTAAAAGTAAAAAAATACTCTTAAAATAAAATAATATAGGCCTGTTATGTTCATACCCGACAATGCCCAAAAATTCGAGAAAAATCCCATCAGACTAGCCCAGGAAGGTCTCTAGACACGCGAAGCCGATTCCTATTTCGCTACTCTTGGCCCCCTTGCAGTATAGTAATTTTGTGCTGGAAAAAGGTTTGGCAAAAGGTTGACATAAAAAACCAATGTAAAGTAAATTTACTCGATAACCAAATAATGTAGGAAATAGGAATGAAAGGTCGTGGTTTGGGTTCGTAAAACACTCGCTGCGATGTAATAGCCTATATCAGTATCAGACACTTCAGTTAGTTACGGCTTGGGACAAAAGCTGGTCTTTATGGTCAAATCATAGTTGCCAACCCACATAGCTCTTTTATGTAGCCTACGTAACTTATCGTATAGGCTATTATAACGGTAAGAGTCAATTTTGACACTATTCATCGCAAGATAATTCATTACCCGTTTTCATTTTCTTTGCTTTTCAAGCGCAATGTACAATAATAAGTTTAAGGTCAAAGGGCGGACTCGGTCTATTAGATCACACCTTCAGATTTCTTTTTTTCTAAAGAGGAAAATAATTGTGGCTGAACAGAACTCTTGGAAAACCTTGAAACCGGTTAGAAATGCGCTGCTTCTCAATCGTAATCGGCAGAAAGATTACCCTCTCCCTTCTTTTATTTTTTTTTTCCTTTTAAATCATTTTCTAAGAAAAATTCCTTAAATTCTATTGATTTTATTAATTAGTAATGCACGAAATAAACGTAGGTTGGCAAATTTTACGGTAATCTGTAAAGTATACTAACTTATTATTATAATACTGACCGGCTATCGAGTTGAGGAAAAAATGGACATCTCAACAGATAGAGAGAGAGAGCAAGCGAGCCCTTTATTAGTGAACCAGAAACAATTTTTATTATTTTATTTCAGTCTCTCTCATCTTTTATTTATGGGGCCTGTAAGGGGCAAAGTATATGATTTTGTCCTTGGTGTTTGTAAACAGGCCACTTTACCCGGAATTGAAGTTACTGATCTTAAAGAGGAGGCTAATGTATTTTTTCTTCAATTTCAATAAAATAAATTATTTTATTTCGCTCTGTTCGTTTATTTTTATGTCATTATAACTCGTCGGTCTATTTTATTATACTATACGGCTACACCGATACCTATAGGGGTGAATAATTAACGTGAGCTAGCACCTCCACCTTCCTATACCAATTTTTCCTGATAAAGTACGATATTTATTCCCCCTATTAAACAAGGCTTCAACGTCAAAGGCTTTAACCATGCTTTAACGCGTATACAATGTCTTGGGTATGTCTTATATACGTATAATCATATACTCTCTTACGGGAGAGGGATAATTTTGCCAGCGCGAAGCTGGGGTCTTTAACGTGCGGATAAACACCTCCACACGAGCACGGGTAAGACCAGAGCCCTTCTCTTTCCGTTGTATAACTTACTTATACCAGTGGCAATTCCATAAGACTCGGTAAAATTCTTGCTCCCGCCGATTGTTTGTTTGTGGTTTGATTTTTTTACGTCGCGGTAAGGCGACAACGAAGGTCATAACCCGACCACGGATGCAAATTAAAAATGAGGAAATCACAAAATTAGGAAAATTGAACAAAAATCCCTCAACAAGTCAAAAAAAAAATTCGAGAAAAGTAAAAAAAAATCGGAAAATGTTCGTAAAAAAAAAACTCCAAGGTGTAGAGTAAAAGAAACAAACAAAAAATTTCGGCAGAACAAGGAGTCGAGTTCGGGTCCGAATAATAAAAATAAATAAATCTTATTAGAACTAGCTGATAGCCCGTCCTAAGGGACGGGAAATACAATTTAAATATTTGTCCGCCATCTTAAATTTTTGGTCGCACGGTTTTTGTGAATCAGTAGGCTATTCCTGCATTTTTAATATATCCAAATTTCAGCTTCCTATTGATAGGCCTAGGTTAGCGCTCAAAACCAAATGAAAAAAAAATCCGCCATCTTAAATTTGACCGCCATCTTGGATTTTCGGTCGCCCGATTTTGCGAATCATCTGTGCATGACTGGTCCCTGCATAACATATCGAAATTTCGGCTACCTTAGCCTACGCCGGTTTTTTTTCCACACCACCAGTAGACATGGACTTGCGTAACACTAACATATCCAAATTTCAGCTTTCTAGGCCCACGGGAAGTGTCCAAAGTGCTTACCACAAGAATTTGACATGGGATTTTATATATACAGAAAATTATATATAACTTACTCCTGATTCTAGCGCACTGTATAGTTGCTCCGATCATTTTCCCACCTCGTTAAAATTTCGCGTTGTAAACATCGCGAAATAAAAATATTAAAAAGTGGCGGAATTTCTAAAAACTACGAAGATATTAATATATTACTTTAGTTATTCTTGTCATTTGGGATAATCTTAGATGTCATATTTATATTTTTATTTTGGAATAAAACAAGTTTGTACCATTCTCATTTGGACATTTGAAATGTCGGACCATTGGATAATTGAAATGTTCCATGAAATGTCCAAATGTTTTTTCCACCAGGGTTGCCCTCGCCGAGGCTCGAACCTGGGTCCCTAGGCATCCTAAGCCGACTTGCTACCGACTTAGCCACTGGGCTCCACCAGTACTAAGTTACAGGCTACAAGGGACTTAGGCAGCTATAAGAATTACATTATTCATTCTAAAATTCCTACCAATCTCGACCGGGGATTTAAACTCGGAACAGTAATTACTGTGGTCCTGTGGATCACCTGTAGAGCCGAGTGTGTTTTTCAGAGGAAATTCGACAAAGACAACTCCAGCTATAGAAGCTACTGTAGAATGCCTTAATATACACGAGTAAATGTACTGTATAGACTATAGAGGCTCTACCTAATTCGTATAGCCCTTACGTACCTGTATGTATATATTGACCAACCAATTATAATTGGTTGCTGGTCCATACATTAAGTTACATATACCATGCAGTAGATACTTCTTGGAATTAAATCAGATTAAAATAAAAATAGGCTATATCTAATACTGTATTTTTACTTGTGCAAATATTTCTGAGAAATAAGCATTCTCCATTTAGAGTATAACTTATATCTAAGAAGGTTACTGAATGTTTGGATTGCTTTAATGTAAATATTTTTTATGAAAATATTATTATTCTTCAGAATTCCACTTTTGCGAATGCATCACAGTAGAATTCATTATTCAAGTCTTATGAAATTAAGATTATAGCAAGAATCCAAAATACGACTTCGGTACATATTATTCTGCAGCGCAGCAGCAGTTATACGGTACCGGTATCTAAATGTATACATGCATATATATACTATGGTTTGATTTTATATTTTTACTTATATATATAAACGTCAAAGCCTATACCGCTATAATGGTCATACCAATTATAATAAGTTACTCTTGCACCAGTAATACAATAATATTACTTTTTTCTTGTTTGCATGAGGTGCCATGCACTGACGCCGATACGAAAAGGAAAGTTCAGGCTTTTGAAAGAATTCTGCTCAAACCACTTAAAAATAATTCTTTATTTTTATGAATCTGCAATTCTGCGTCTAAAGGCATGAAATCATTTTATTATAGTAGGCTATGTTTTCTAATATTTTTTTATCAAAATTTGGACTCAAAATTTTTCACGTCACGCAATTTTTTTTTAAACAACGGGGCCTTATCTTGAATAGTCTTACTATCATTTTTAAAAGGGAAAGGTATATATACTTGGACTGGTTATTTATTTATCTCATACTAACTTTATAACACAAAAAATACAGTACCAAATATTTTACAATCTTGTAAATCAAACAAAATACCGTACATTTAAAATTTGCATATATATAAGAAACCTTATACTCAGGATTTGGACAGTTGGGTCCTCTGCTATTGTGGATATAATCCTTCTCCAGGCAGCTGAGGTGTGACGACTCCATATAGGCGAACCATCAGCCGATATAAGGATTTTTCTGTTGAACGAACTTAATTATTAATAAAATAATAAAGAAATTTATGACTACAAAATATAATTATTTTGCTTGACATTTCTTTGAATAAAGTTTATTTTAACATACGCGCTCAATGCTGTTTTATGATATTCTCAGAATATTTTTCTGATATCATAGCTTATAATAGTGATACTGACAAAATGGGACAGCAGCAGGGTCTGGTGAGACGTACTCTGTATTTAAATAAAGTATTAGATGGTTTACTAGGAATTGTAATGACAATGCAGCATTTTATGAAGAAAATATGCGTATACTTATAATTATGATGCAGTATAGGATCATTTTGCTAACTGATGTTTTTGAATTATTTATTTACAATATTTTTTAGATATACTCGTATATTTCCAAAGAAACCTTACATGTATAGCAAAACAAAATATATTTACAATAACATGCATAAAATAAAATAATAATGGTACGGTATATGTCAAAAATAGCTCTTATAGATATTTTATACATTTTTTATTACTGAAATCGGAATTTCGAATAAAACTATATTATAAAACACTGAAATATTCCGATTTAACTTAAATAAAACGCATGAAAGGTTTAATGAACTCATGATACAGACTCCAAGGACCAAGAGTGTCGGTTCGCATCAATTTCTGATTGAAGAGAAATATGAGATAGAGAAAATAGTAATTAATTATTTGCTCTTTATTCTGACTAAAACAAAAACAAGTCTTATTGATTGTTAATATAGTACAAATTTGCTCTATATACGCACATCAAAGTTAGGAAATAAGAATTGAACATTCGATGGAAAAATTGGCCCAGAAAGGTGATGAAGGCTCATGTCCGAGTCTCAGCTGGACTCGGAGTTTTGGCTCCCTAGGCCGCACACGGGTGTGCAATATGATTGGTGTTTTTAAAAAATAAGGCCAAATTGGCCGCATCTTATCTTGAATTTTCGGTCGACCGATTTCTTCCGCACCAGAGACCGGTATACTGCATAACATATTATCCAAAATTCAGCTTCCTATACGACTACGGGAAGTGCCCAAAATTGAATAAATTTATAAAAATTAAACTTCCACCATCTTGGCCGTCATCTTGAATTTTCGATCGACCGATTCTTTTCCGAAAAAGTAAACGGTTCCCTGCATAACATACCCAAATTTCAGCTTTCTACTTACGACAATTCGGGAAGTGCCTGAAATCGATTAAAATAATAAATTGGCAGCTGTATGAAATTTGCGAAATTTTAACGAGGTGGGGACCTATATAGGAGCAGCTCTTTTTCTTCCATCACCTCGTTAAAATTTCGCAAATTTCATTGCTCAATAAAAACTGCAAATGATACATTATATACCACGTATTTTTACCTATTCCTATAATAGGTTTACTCTGTTTTATTTACCTTTGGTATTCATAATTATTACCGTTAATACTCGGAATTCCGATATATAATATCGTAGGCGATCGTTATCGTAGGCTATATTCGTAATACCGTATTATAGGCTATTCAATATTCATAATAGATATTACTTTTGAAATACATGAGTATTCACTATTCATAAAAAATAACCTGTACAGTGTACAAGTACTAGGTATACAGATGGATTTCTAAATCATATACTAATTTAGCTAGGCTATATCCTAATTTAGTTGTAATTATAAATAACTATGTGTAATATCCATGTTATTGGTTTATGTTGAACTCGATTCAATAATGAGTTCAAGTCATTTTAACGTTAACTTAAACGGAATTACTATTGTTGTTTTTAGAGTCATTTACTCTTCATTATGAGTAACTTTGGTTTAACAGGAATAATGCATTATGTTTGAGTATTTTTATATCGTGTAGGATGTTATATTATGCCTACGACTTTTCGGGATAGAGCAGGTGCTACTGTCATAAAACATTTATGGTTATGGTGGTATAAACTATAAACTTCGATGTTAATTTATAATAAGCATAAAATAAGCTGTTAATAACTGCAATTTCCGCCAGTTGTTTTATACTCTTTATCAGCATCAGCAGAGGTCACGAAACTACGAAAAATAAGTAATTCTCTCTTAATTCTGAGAATATGTGCTGGGGACGGGGTTACAGTCTTTTGGATTTACACCCTAAATATATGTGGACTGCTTTTTTTTCCTGATAACAAAAATTATTCCAAGATCTATAAATTCTAAAGACATTTTGGTTTTAAATATAAGAAGGAGCCTCAAATGAGATTTAAGAGTTTTCCTAACAGTAAATTACAAACAAAATTTTTGAAATTTAGTACGTACGAAACGTATGTATGCAAAGATTGTCAAGTACAATTAAAGCTCTATCTATCCTGTCGTGTAACACTAACACATTAAAATTATTATTCTTTATTGTTTATAATATGAAGGAAAATGAAGAACATGGCTGTGCGCGGTGGATGTTGAATGATATTTTCTACTTTTGAATTTCAAAATTTCCCCATGTCTGAACTAATCTACGGTACTTCTTCCTTACCTATAACAAAAAAAATCCGCTTTGAATTATTATTAAAAATCTAACTTGAAAACTGCCCAAATCAAAGGGAAACTTGATTTTAATGAGTTATTGGCTATAGTCTACGAGTAGTATATAGTCTCGGATGTAATTTCCTTCATCCGTTTCTCCTTGTTCCGGATATTCAAAGGCTAATTGATTCTAAGTTTTACACTGACTCAGTAAGTTATAAGGTATATTATATGAGGTCATTTCAAGAACTTTTTATTTTAAAAACGAGTTTTTTTTAAGTTGAGTTTTTGAAGCTGACAAACCACCTATAACTGACTCATCATCTTATCATTATCTATATAAGTTATTCCTGGTTATAACTAATTACAGCTCAAGGTTCCCTTAAAACCGTCTACCCGTTAAATCGTTTAATTGTCTCTCTGTTAGGGGTTAGACTCTTCTATAGGGACCTACCTTAACTTTAATGGGAATTTAATTCCTTATAATGATCTTGTTTTAAGTTTTGAGCCAGTAGGTCACTTACATTATACGGTATTAGGCCTACAGTATGTATACACCTTCAAAAATAATAGACAACCTAATGGGCGGGTGCCATACCTTCTCCAGGAAAGGCCAAATTGGTGTTTTCCCTAGCAGAGTCCGACACACCTTTGTGACATCATAATCTTATGTCAACACCTGTGACATTAAGTGACAACTCCCTGAAACAAAACTTATTCACGAACAAGATATAGGAACATGATAAATGGCGGTGAGCACTATATTCTCCGTTAATGCAAAACACTGACGTAAACATAACTTTTTTCACAAAAGGTAGATTCATTTTTACGTATGTGATGAGAATGAGTATGGCCTGATTAAGCTCGGCAGTGCATGGGCGAGAAAGCTGGAAGCTTATACTTTCTCCAAGGATGCATGATGACATGTGTAATGTGTATAATAACTTAGTTTATTTTAGTGAATGTAGTACAGACTGCGTATCGGCAGTTGGCGCCTTGCAGGCTTGTCGCTTATTTACTCGGCATTACACATATTCTAACATATACCGTACGGAGTAGGTTATAAGTTGTGTTAGAAATTAGAATATTTCATTCATTATCATAAAAGTGATAAAACCGTCCTAATAAAGCGCGAATTTTAAGAATCTACCATTCAAATTTTAAGGAAGATGGCTGTGATGTTGACCACCACATGCACGAAGTGCTGGAATCAAGCCCATGCAGAACCTATAACGGCATCAGAATAATATTATTGTCTGCTTGCACTCTTGCAGAATGTATTTAACCGTTGTTCTCCAAACCTCTTTGCCATTATAAACACCATCCTCCAAATTCGTATTAAATGTTGATAGAATCTCCAGAGAGCCTGTATTTCTTCGAAATTAAAACTCTAAACTCCAGAGTAACTAAGCAACCTTAATTCATTTTCATGTAAGTTACCTACATACATAATACTGCAAAGTTTGGGGTAAAGTATAAACATGTTTGTGTTGCGAAGATAAGATTATGCAAGGGAATTAAAAAGAAATTAAATTGAGAATCCAATAATCCTATTAATAGAAGTGTACTTATAATGTTTTTATACGTTTCGTATAAGGATAATAACTATAATAATAACAAAACATCTTGAAATTCGCAGAAAAATGCATTAAAATAAAAAATTAAATAATAGCATTATCTCTTAGAAATTGGATAGTTTGTATTTGCCTTAGAAAGAGCGTTTATGATAATATGCAGATACCCACACGCTTCACAATGTATAGCCTACCTAATACCTATATCCAGAAGTGGTACGGCACCAGGCGCGGTTTTAAGTGGGGGCGACCTCGAAAGAGAGAAAATTAACCAAATTTGTAAAAATTTTAACGTTCGACTTATAGTTTCAAAAACATTTCGTCTCCGGCGATACCTCCCCAGACCCCTGCACTCCTCCTATTTTGGGAAAATACGGCACTAAGTTATCGAGTACAATAGTACATATTAGAGGCGCAGTTAATTAGCTTATAATTATTTTAATATTATCAACCAAGTTATCAACACTGTCAATAATATTTTAATTGGTTACCATATTTTTTATTTACCATTTATTAAGTTATTACCATTATTAAAATATTTTTGTCCATTTCACTTGAGTGGCCATTCCCCACATGAAGCACCATTTGCTTAATTTTGCTATATAATATAACTTACATAATTATGTAGGCTACCCTGCTAGCTGGAAGCACCCATCATAGCTTGCTCTGACTTAATCGAGCTTGGTTGATGACAAATCTCCGAGATAACCGTCATAAATAATTAATTCCATATAAAGATTTATAATTTTTATATGCAAACACGGAAGCTAAATACAATGTAATAAAATTTGAAACATTATTCAACATGCTAATATATTATTTATTATTATAGGCTGTTATGGTATTTTCCTCATAGACTTTCCTCATATACAATAGATGATGTAACTGGATGATCACATAGGTAAAACTATACCTTTTTTACGCAAGCATTTTTATACTGATCGTATGTCGTACGCACACCTATAAGTTCGTTCGGTATGTAATATAGTCTATAATACAGTAGGCTACTCTTTCCTATTACCCTCGTAGCACAAGACTATTTCATAATAGCCTACCTTACATGTAGGATTCTAGGCTATACATATCCGAATCAATGCTTGACGTAAGATGTGGCCTATAACGACAACATTACACAACAACCAATTCATTCTTCATGAAAATTAATTACGTGCCTTCTCGAACCTGACTTGTGAGTGATGCACTATTTTCATATTGTGATGTGCGTTCAGAAGAAACATGTGCTAATAACACCGCATTTAGACCACATTTCGCAACTTGGCGTAGCAGTGCTGCAACCAGTTAAGTTAAAATATGACGTCATCATTGGTTTGTAGCGCTCTGCTGCGTTGTGTTGCGAAAAAGATGAGCGGAGGCGATAAATCAGAGAATTATTCTGTGTCGGAATTTATTGGATTTTTATCGAATTTGTTTGGAAATTACCCGTTCGAAGTTAAAATTGGCCAACTTATTCCGTTCCAACTTAAAATTTTTCGAAGCTATTCGGGCGACCCTACGCGACATGCACTTAGCACTTGTTAATCCTATACCAATTATTTTTAAGGTACGAAATAGCTCTCTAGAAATCTGGAGGAAGGCTTGGATGGACATTCCGACAGTAGGCTACACCCCCATCAAAATAATATTCCAAGAAAATGGCACTGCAGTCGTATTAAAATTATACAAGCCAATTAATCCTGACACCAAGTCTTTTACAAGTTCTGAAAACCCAGAGTCATTGGACGTACCTGCCGTCAAGGGAATGTTGGACATGATTTGTCGCTCTTTCTTCTGTCCAGGTTTGGATTATCAACAGTTTGCGGACATTGAATCCAAACAGATACAAGTTGTCCAATACCCTATTCGAAGAGTCCACTCACCTCAGTGCCAAATTGTGTATTACAATATGAAAAATAGGCCTTATACGGTAATTGCTTCTGCACCTACGGGGATTATGAAATGTACAATGTGTACTTATTCGAAATTCTACGTTTTAAAAAGACTTAAGGGTAGCAGTATCAGTGAGCCTGAACCATTCAGCCATTCGCCACCAAGTATTGGAGAGAGTCCTGCAGTAGTGTTACCAAATAAGAAAAGGAAAACAGAAGATATAATAAAGATTGTAAGATCTAATCATCTAGTTCTGGGAACTGATTTGTTACCAGAATCAGATAATTCAGATTCTGAGTAAATGAGTCTGGTTTGCAATCCCGGACCATATTTTCGATCCCGGGATTGAAAATTGTTGATCCCGGGATCGGAAAATTGATCTAAAAGCCATCAAAATCCATCATTTATTGATGTTTTCTTGATATAGCTCCATAATTCATTGGAAAAGTTGTACTAGATTGTCTACAAGATTTTTATAATTCTAAAGTTAAAAAAATAGGGTTTGAAATCCTGGACCATATTTTCAATTCCGGGATTGAAAATTGTCAATCCCGGGATTCGGGAAATGGAATTTAATAATTATTTTGAAAAAATTAGACACTTTCGTGGCAGTTTTATCCATCCATAAAATCCCGGGATTTGATCTGCTCAATCCCGGAATTTCGGGATTGGAAAAATGACCGGGATCCCGAGATTGCAAACCCTAGTCTGGTAGCTATACTGACTCAACTGCCATCTTGTGGCAGGAATACAAACCTCACGAAACAGCTGTAGACTCACTTTGTGTTATTAACTTATGGTTTCATATGATGTGAAATCAGTGGAAATGAATAATTGTGATGTTGTTAAAAATAAAAGCCTCATTAAATTTAACGAACGATTAACTAAAAAAATAGAAAATTTAAAAATATATTAAAAACACTTGTTTTTTTTTATTCTTGTCGAATCCATTTAATTAAAATACGCGGCTAGTTTCGATGAGGCAAGAGCTGCGCACTTTTGGAGCTCTGGCGACAGTCTAAACGTGTCTCCAGTACCAGTAGTACACAACTCCCTTACTCTATGCACAACTCCTCCTTTCGCCGGAAGTAGAATTGACAGTCGCGCACAGGTCACTCTTGAGATTATCTTCAGACTCTCTCCATCAGTCCACAGTCTGAAGTGTGGACAACTGGCGACTGTGTCATGAGAACTCAAGGGCCGTTTATAAAACAC
>JAQGBM010000737.1:0-12502 GCA_034698405.1 Symphylella vulgaris | reverse complement strand
CCCTAAAATAAAAGGTGTATAGAGGACAGGATTAACCCTTATGAGACAAAAAAATAAAAAAAAATACAGTATAATAAAACCTTTGAACTATTTTCAAATCAAGCTTGCCACCTATCGGTAAAAAAATAATTATTGTAGGAACACTCCATATTTGAGAGCAATCACAAATCCATCACTTTTTACGACCGACAGAGATATCAAACCGTGTTTTACCTAGGTTTTACCATACACAAAAAGTTAATATTCAAATTGAAGGGGTAAATTATACTCATGCACAGTAGCAATCCAGTTGTGAGAGTTGACGAGTCTGATGCCTGGCGAAAACGAGGACACATTTTTCGTCTTGCTGCCGGTCACGGGAGTTGTTTGGCAAAACACTGTAACTGCAAAACTACAAGTTTTTCAGAAATTGGTTTAAATACTGTATGTAATCCTTGTCAGAAAGCCCAGAACACCGTAAAATTATTATAAATATTTCATTTTTACTCTAATTTAATCATATACATTTACTGCTTTAATGGCATTAGTACTTGAGTTATTTTAAATTATGAATAAATAACTCGAGTGACAGTGTTTTGCCAAACGACTCCCGCGGATGCAAAAGTGTTTTTGCTCTCTGGTTTCGTAACCCCTGAACAGATTTTGACGCATCATACCGTAGGCTATAATTCCATCGTCTTAAAATGATCTCTTCGAATACGTAAAAATAATGTGCATGGGGTCACTGCATTAAATAAAAAGTTATACAGGTATTAGAGAAAAACTCAATCGAACACGAAATTTCTGTTTTTTTCTCAGATATCTTTTTTATTTAGTGCAGTGACCCCACATTATTTTTACCTATTCGAATGGATCATTTCATGACGGACATTTCGATATATGATGCGTCAAAATCTTTTCAGGGGTTACGAAACCAGAGAGCAAAAACACTTTTGCGTCCGGCAGCAAGACGCAAAAATGCGTCTTCGTTTTCGCCCGGCCTAATACCGGTATTATTGAATTTTAGAATAATATTATACCGTAATAAGCCCGTTATACAGGTTTTTTTTTGCCATATAGCGGCCCTAAATACAGTATAACTATGTATAGGCTATGTAGAAAAAATTCCGGAAGAAAATTAGATTATACCATCACAGAGCTGCTGTAACACCTTAGAAAACTATACAAAACACCTGCGAAGCTCAGGTATATATATATATCAGAGCTATTATAATATTGCCTATACGTACGTACTGTGTTATACAGTTTTCTTCTCCCCAAATACGATAAGATTATACCGTATAATATGATAATCTATATGATTATAATATGGGTGCGTGTGTGCTGATACGACCACAAACAATATGTTTAATTGTATATAATCTATGCGCGCATTATAATCCTATGACGCCTTCATATAGGTAGAGACTGTACTATCTCACATTGGTGCTGCACTGTGTCGGATTAATCTGCAAAATAATCCACGCTTGCATGGTTAATGTTTTATGTTTTATATTATACGCTGTGCAGGTCCATAAGCTGCTGACTGCAGTTATTATATAGCCTGTACGGTATAAGGTCATTTCGTAATGTGCATTATGTAAAAGCTTTTATACAGTACGAGGTATAAGGAAAGTACTTGCTGCCCAGCCGTTATTCCTATGCAGTATAGGCCTATATACGTAATATACGGTACCGAGTATAGGCTAAAAAAATTTGATGGTGGCCGGGCTGACTGTACTATATATACGAAGTAATATTTTGGTACCTGGGCTCAGTTAGACGTGCGGGAAGGGTATGTGCATCACCCCATCACACGTACATTATTACCTATGATCCTTAAATTAAATACCGAGTAATTATAACCGATGAGTATGAAGTTCACAGCATCCATCCAACAGAATCAGTGGTCAGGCAGTGGCGGTTTAGAGAGGGGGTCAAGGAGGCCAGCCCCCCCCCCTCCACAGTAATAAAATTATACTGTACCGTATAAATCAAATTACCCTTTTTTCCTAAATAATGCATCACATTTCAAAATCAAGACTTAAAATTTTACAAAACATTTCGGGTATTTTACACTGCGGGAGTAACTTACCCCACGTAAACATAGGAATGTCAAATGTGACATATGATATTAAACAGAAGTAAGTTAACTTCGTTTAAAATGTATGAAATTTAATTTAGCTATACTTGATTTTGGAAAAAAAATTTCCCCAGACCCCCCTGCGCATATGTATCCAAATTTGAGATCCGAAGAAAAAAAATTCGGCCCCAGCTCATAATTTTTTTTTCTAGATCCGCCACAGTCCAAATCTATAGTTTCCATCAGTGCATTATTGTAATGACATAACCAACTTAATGTAGGAAAATCACTAGTACCAGAATGTAATGTTCAAAAACCCCTGTTACAGAAAAACGCCCTTTATAACCAAGCTATAGCGGGCTGGCTGGCAAACTGCCGAGTTTTATACGTACTCGTGTCATATCGGTCGAAATGAAAAACTGTCATTCTCTTAAGATCTAAATCCGATCGAAATGATGTTATTCAACCCCCGTCTCATTTGAATAAAAAATATATAACTTTTATTTTTGTTTGCGGGATCTTGTGTTTAAAATTCGTGCTGCCTCTGCCTGATGGGCATGTGTTTACACTGTTGCACGTATTTCACACTTCATTTCACTACGAAAACGAGGGTGGTGGCGAAAAGAGATGTATAATCCTTCATTGTACGCAACCTCCTTCTTTTAACAGCAGTCATAATAATATAAAATCTGCTAACAGCAGAAACAGCTGCAGTAATATTTGTGGCCTTGGGTAGATTCATTGCCTTCATGGTTTTTTTAGATCAGCAGAAAAGCTTTTTGTAACTTACTCTGTGTGTAACCAGGCTAAGATATACACGTGAAAAATGTAAAAGCATTATTTTTTTGGGGATTTATATCCCCATGCACGTAGACGCAACAGCCTATGTTTTTGCAAAATTCCGATTAAAGTTATAAGCTAATATTATTGTTCTACTACAGGCAGTTCCACTCAGATTATAGATTAGAAAATTTTTATTTGTAAAAACAAATATCCAAAATGATCACAATCAATTAGATTGTGTACCGTCTCTCCCACTGTCCCATCTCATCCACTTTCCAAAACTCCCACTTCGGGTAAAATTTGACAATGGGGGAAAAATTCTTGCATATTATGTAAATTATCAAGTCGTCCAATTTTACCCAAGTGGGAGACATGAGACGGTGCATGGACAAGATGGAAAAGCTGTAAATTCGATTCCATGTAAAGTTTTTACGTAAAGTTTTCTGTAAATGCGATCGCACTTACTCGTACAGTAGGCTAAAACTTTACGTGAACTTTTTACATAAAGTTTTACTGTTATACCGTAAATACAGTAAAACATTTCGTAAAAAACTTTATGTGAAATTTTTACGTAAAATTTACGTAAAAAAGTTACGTAAAAATTTCACGTAAATTTTTTTACTTAAATTTTTTTACGTATAGGCCTATATAGGCCTAAACTGTCTACGTAACGTTTTACTATTACAGTAAAACTTTACGTAAAACTTTATACGTAAACTTTTTTACGTAAAATTTACGTAAAGCTTTATAACTTATATGTAAAAAACTTACGTAACTTTACGTAAAATCTTTACGTTAAAAACTTTACGTAACTTTTTACATAAACGATTTACAGTACGTTAACTTTGCGACATGTGACGATAATGAGGAGTTATTTAAAAAATTATTATATAGGATTTCAGATAAACGGTTGAATCTTATACGAAAAGTTTTACGTAATCATCGTAGAGTTTACAATATGAATAAATTGTTATAGCAGTTATCGATATTGCGCGACTATTGCAACACTCGGTATAATAGAAGATAGAGTGTGTTTATACTATTCGGTGGTTGGTACCGTACTAACTTATATGATACCTTGGTAGTTGGTACTATACGAGTAGCGGGGTATAGTAGGACAACCGCAGCACTTTTGTCAGATTAGATAGCATCAGTAATAAAAAAGTGCATCATGGTGCAGGCAAATAATTAATATAAACTTAATCATTATAATATAGACAGTTTGTGCAATCGTCAAATAACTTACCGGTAACGAACGATTAAGTAAAAGACAGCGTAAAATTTAAAAATAATATTAAAAACTCTTTTAAAACAAATTTTTCACTATATTTTTAAATTTCACGCTGTCTTTTACTTAATCGTTCGTTAAGTTTTACAAGTCGGATCCTGGGAGACCTGAAAATATTTTGGCAATCGTCAAATGTTAGCAAAAACGGGTTGCAAAAACGTAGTATGTATAAAATGTTAAAGATAGTCTTAATTCTTAATATCCATGCTACTACGTTCTTCAATAACGAACATATTTTTGTGGTTTTTGTTTTATTTTGACTTACTTGAGAGTTGAAATGCCTCATTTAATTGTAATTTTTATCCAATTATGCATATACGTACGTCAAATAAAAATGTGGCTACATTTATATAAATTTACATTTCTTCATGCAAAAAATGCATGTCTATCTTAGGCCTAAGACACAGAAAAGTTTCCCGAACTTCTTAATTATATATGTCATGATAAGTTATTTAGTTACATTAAAAATATAATTGAATTGTGTAATGGAATCTCAGTTTATAATCGAATTATTATATAACTTAGCGAAATATATATAGCTGCATCAGAGTGCACGAATATATTTGCAAAAATATAATATGATATACATGAAATATTGATCATATTATAATTAATTAATTATACATGACATAAAATGTCACGTTACTATAAAGCGTGTGTAGGTTGATATCATAATCGAGTTACAAGATATACATGGAACCACTCCCCGAAACCAAATATTATAACCAAAGTTTTGCGATATGTATAATGTATATAGAAAATATAAAAGATTGAGAATTTTGACCTTGATTGCGCAGCTGATGGCTAATTGCATTGGTTATATGGGATGGAAGCAGATCAATGTTGATGTTTTTTTAAATTTATTATTCCACACCGTCTGGAGTTATTATGATATTTATTGTTTATAATTTGAACTTCAGTCTGTTGTTTAATCCTACATCTGTATGTTTGTACGTACTACGTACAGACATCCAGTGCCGTATAAGTTTGAGGCCATGGGCCCTTCTAAGCAATTTCAGTGAAGCCCTACCCTTAACCCCTACATTTCTAAAATCTTTCCTAAAGTAATTTAATCAAATTACAGTTTAGTATATAACTGAGCTACTGAATCAGGAGCTGGGTCAGGGGCCTCGGGGCCCTTCCCATTTAACCTCTGGGGTCCCGGGGACCCTTTTCCTCCGGGGCCGGCCCCTCGATTTCGTCACCTCAATCACCCCGGCCCTGCATTCGTACAGAGTTGATAATAATTATGTCAGATTGTTATAGTCCAAGACTCCAAGTGAGTTGTATACTGTTTAGGCTATGCGTAGGCTATGTATAATAATTTACTTAAGTGTACGAAGTGTACTATAGTGTGCGAAGAGGCCGTACTAACATGCTCTGTAGGCTATACAGTATAATTATACCCGGTAGAGACTAATTAAATACGGTAAAATTACCCCATTATATAAGTTAATTTGGGAAACGCTCAGGGGTACCGGGACGATACCCCCACTTGAATCGATACCCCAAGTATCCCCACGGGCCACCGGTGGGAATAATGATGGGATGGTGGGGGACCGGTGGTAATGGGACGGAATCCTGTAGTAATAGTTATAATAATATAATATTATATAACTTAGTTTTGATAACTTTACGAATTTTGATAAGTTATTACAGTAAAACAGCTATAGGCTACTAACTTTAGACAACTCGGTGACAGAAAAACAGGCATAATACTCCTATAATACTGATAACTTGTCATTTTATTCTTTGCTTTTGGCTTTTGCGAAATGCCACTTCCTCTTACTGTACCACTTTAAAGGCTTGTTTGCTCTTATCTATAAACCTGCAGATATAGCCTACTAAAAAAAAAAGTATATGTTTTTTTTTTTAAATGAAGCCATAAAATAGTTCTTTTACGTTGCGAACAAAATCTAACGTGAAATGGGGTATATCATGACTAAGTTATATGTAACAAAAAGAAAAGAAATTTTTTTTTTCATGATATAGGCTAACAACTACTTAACCAATATAGCCTATCCCTATAACCTATAATCATACAAAGATACCCATACCTAGTATCATAAATGGCGCGCAATTCAAAATGCTAAAAGAATTTACATAACAATCCCCATATAACATTCAATTAATTAACTTAATATACCGGTACGAAGTATTTGACTATATAAGGATAATAATATTATATATAACTTATATACTGATACGAGTAGACTCCTGTAGCAGCTTGCTGGATACTATTAAGTCGAAGCAAAATTTTGCAATTTGTACGTATGATGTATCCCCGCACTTAGGCTATTATTAAAAAAATCGATTAACACGCAAGAATAGACTTTTTTTTTTGTCTCTTATACATTATTTCAAACGCATCTTGGATGGAGCTTTTTCTTTTCACTTTCTTATATTTTCTCGCAACACAATGGATGTGGTTTCTGAGACAATCGCGAGTTTACGAAAAAGGAATTTTTAAATAAAATGCTGCCTTTTCAAAATCTGCCTCTTTTGCAAAGGAATTTTCTATGCCGCACAATCGTATTTCGATGGCTCTATATATAGAGTCTGGAGAATTCATTTGGAATTATAATGTACTTTCGTTTGTCTGATATATAGGATATCAACGTTTTTAATTAGATGCGCTCGAGAATCAATGTTTTACGAAGGAACCATCAGATACGCATTCACTTTTGTATATAGGCTATTATACTTTTGGATAGTTTATTTTTGTAATATCCGGCCACAAAAAGCCTAACTTATATAGTCTATTACAACAACGGATTTGGACTTTTATCCGGTATTTTATTTTTATACTGATGGCCCCTTCTCTATATATAATATGTGTCGTCTATATTATATACTACGGTATAATAGCAAGGCTGAAAATAGGCTACTGCGAGATGACGATGCTGCCTGATGTGGAATTGGGATAATTATTTTAGTTGTGCATTTACGAATATAATTATAGTCAGCTTAAAATACATTATTAACTTATTATATGTTCAAGTTTACTGTATACAGCAGTACCGGTATGCCATGTATGTAGGCTACATATTTCGTAATATATATATACCGTATATATAGACCAGCCCTATATATACTGTATACTCACTTGATATGCAGCTTATGGCGGACTCCTATAGTTGAGTATATATATAGGGCTGTCGTATATACATCAGTAGCCTAATAACTTAGTCTTAGGCTATATAGCGTATATCCAGAGTCCAGACCTTTGCGATGAAAGAGTCAAAACCCCTCCTGAGGGAGGCGACTACCCTGGCCCTTTACTCCCACTTTAATCCTAATATCTTATATTGTATATATAGGCTTATGAATAATATTATAATTATTTTAACTATTATTAGCTGCTCAGACAAACGATTATTTGAAGGAAAAAAATATTTTACTTCTAAAATTTTAAGCGCTATTTTTGACATTATACAAAATACCGTATAGGGTCTACATTGTAAACAGTAAAACCTTTATTTACGAGAGTTTTTCTTTTTCTGTGTGTTGCCAGCAAGTTAAACTAATTTTCATGCTAATAGGCTAATCTTTCATGCTGTTAATTTTAAGCCGTCTGTATTTTCATTTTTATATCAGTCAACAAAATCTCAGCTGTACTAGGATAAAGGCTGTCAGAAGATGAATGTAATGAAGAAAATCTTATCAAGATTCATGAATATTATATTAATATATAATCGCAGTCTTTTAGTGGGATAATAATGATGGTCCTTTATTCAGCTTTTATAATCGAAGGTGATTAATTATATTAGTGAAATAAGGTTATTATTACATTGTTTAATCCCCTATAATGCGAGTCTAATAGGAGATATGGCCTATATATATAGGTTAGCTATTATAGCATAACCTATAGGCTACATAATCTCTTATTAGACTCGCATTAAAGGGGAAATAATACTATCTCGTAAATTTTATAATTATTATAAATTAGGGGGCCGAGTGGCGAAGTGGTTAGTGCGCCCGCTTCGGATGCCACGGAACCGGGTTCGAGCCCCGGCTGCGGGGCGAGAAAATTTTCCGAGTCCTATGGTATTGCCCCTGGTATGTACTGTACAACGGAAAGAGAAGGGCTCTGGTCATACCCGCACTTGTGTGAATTTGTTTGCACGTTAAAGACCCCAGTCTTGAGCTGGCAAAATTGTCCCTCTCCGGACGTCAGGCCTTGCAAGCCGGTCCTGATTAAATGCTAACTAATATAAAATGCCGACCCCTCACCGGGAAAAGGCTAATGGTGATGATGATTATAAATTAATCATAAACATGCCCATTATTATCATTAACTTATATCAATGAATAGAAAAAAAAAAATCAGTTGGAATTTTTCTTGTATATTTTACCTACAAAGTATGGGTTTTGCCCCCCTATTTTAAAAGTGCAGTATACATTATTATCTTATTGGCGAATTTAATGAGTATTCCTAATTCGGAAAATCTTCAATTTAAGCTCTATGTTTTCAAAAAATTTCGCCTCAGGCGGATTAAGGGTTTAAAATTATGGATTTGACTTGAATGCGGACGTTAGGCTTCATGGGGGATCTTCGCACCCCGACTCCCCCCTCCCCCCTCCAGAAAAAATGACCTTCCTACGCGTCTGTATTATAGCCTATATATATTGGCCTATCATAACTTTATTTATACGCTTACGCATGAAATAAAGTATACTCTGCTGCATAACTTAGTATAATATAGAGAGACCATGGAGAGACTGAGTTATTATACGGGTAGGCCTATATACCATATAGGATATAGCGTTAGCCTGTATATAGGACGAATATTGTAGAATGAGATAACTTAGTTTGATCAGCCGATTCCAGTGCAATTTGTTATGAATTTTCCATTATATTTTCCTCTTTATACGGGATAGGCTGTATGATCATACTTCATCAGTTTCATTTCAAGTTTGTCACTTTGTCTTCCATCATCAATCCACACAAAATGAAAAAAAGAATACCTATATTATACTGTATATTTTCATCAAATATAGGCCCTATATAATAATAAGAAAAGACTAAAAAAATAATCCAGCTGACCTTTTCCCCGAATATTATTGCCGACAAGCATATCACGAAATCGATGGGAGCTGGGAGGGCAACTTATATCTGAGCGAAAAGAGTTGTGTCGCTGTGTTGCTGAATGCGTTCTAAAATTTAATCACACACGTGCCGTACCAGCAAATACATCTAATAACTTCTCATAATATACAGCAGAACGCGGCCTTGAAAGCCTTTATGGAGAGCGTCTTTCGTATATGTATAAGTTATATACGAAAAATGCAAACATGTCTCATGTCGATGCGTTTCAAAAACCAAGGTCTGTCGTCAAAGGTGGTGTATACTCTTAATGTGACCACGCAGGGCCGCTCTATAACGGCCGGGCACGGGCGATCACCGGGGGCGCCGCCAAGGGTCTGGGGGCGCCAAAAATAGAAAAATTTTAAAATTATTTACCGAGTTACATTATGTTTATGACTTAAATTTTAATAATGACATTGACAAAGGCAAACAATGCTCTTATCATGGGGGACCTAAACTACCCAGGAATAAATTGGGAACTGGGTGCAACATTGGAAAACAACAAACAGGAAGAAGCTTTCCTGCTTCTAATGGAAAAACATTTTCTAGTACAGTGGGTGACGGAGCCAACCAGGTTTAGACAGGGGCAAGCCCCAAGTCTACTCGATCTGTTGGTCACTAGGGATGGAGACTACATCTCTGACATCACAATTGAAACCCCTATAGGCAAGAGTGATCACTGTACTCTGTACTGGACCTACCACTTAAGTCACCCCAAACGCCTAACGTCCACAACAAAAATGAACTACAGTGGTATTGATTACGAGGACCTCAATGCCAAACTCTCAAAAATTGACTGGGTCCCCAATATGCCAGAGGATAATATCCAGAAAGTCTGGGACTACTTCGTAAATACCATTAAAGACCTAATAAGTGCTGCAATAAAGCCCAGACACATAAAAAGTAAACATAACAAACCTTGGTGCAATAGAAAAGCCAAACATGCTAATATGCTATTAACCAAAAAAAAAAGAAAATGGGCTCTAGTGAAAGATAACCCTGGTGATGCAAAAACATGGGAGAGCTTCATAGAAGCTAGGAAAAACTATGAAAAGGTCATAAGAGAAGAGAAATGTAAATTTGAAAACAATCTCATCCAAGATTGTAAGTATAACCCAAAAAAATTCTATGCTTACCTAAACACACAAAATAAAAGAAGCCCCCCTGTCTCCTCATTAACTGATGAAAATGGGACCAACTGCATAGAAGATCGAGAAATCGCTAATATTCTCAATAAACATTTCTCAGGAGGCCCAGACACAAATATTACTCCCCCCCTTATCACTGATGGGACCAAAGTGAGTGACAATCATGATATAAATAACATTGTCACTTTCAGTGCTGTAAAAGAACTCTGCGAAAATATCAACCCACATAAATCGATAGGGCCAGACGGAATCCATCCCATGGTTATAAAGAGATGTGCCCAATACATCCATATTCCTATCACTATGCTGTTTAGAATATCCCTGGCAAATGGCAAGCTCCCAGAAGACTGGAAGATCGCTAATATTACTCCTATATATAAAGGAAGTGGTGAAAAATCAAAAGCACGTAACTATAGGCCCATTAGCTTGTCTTCGCAAGTGGTCAAACTGATGGAAAAAGTTATAAAAACTGAGATAAACGATGTCCTTGAGAAAAATACTTCCAACGCACAACATGGCTTCAGAAGTGGAAGATCTTGCCTAACCAACCTCCTGCAGGCAACAAATCGCTGGACAAAAATCCTTGACGATGGAAGCAACTGTGATGTGGTTTATTTCGATATCAAACAGGCATTCGATACAGTTCCACATACTGATCTAATGGCCAAACCAAAACGTTTGCCCATCAGGCAAGTGGTCCTGTGTTGGATTGAGAACTACCTGAGAGGTCGAAAACAGAGAGTCGTCATCAGAGGCACCCCATCCCCCTGGACCCCAACCAACCAAGGTGTTCCCCAAGGGTCAGTGCTGGGACCCCTGCTATTTAACATTTACATTAACGACCTACCCGAAGTGATTAAGGAAATGTCACTGTTCCATCTTTGCGGACGATACCAAAATCTACCGCAAAATAAGTAATGAGCAAGACGAAAAAGCAATGCAGAAAGACATTGACAATGTCTGGAGGTGGACCAAGACAAATCACCTCAATCTAAACGTGGAAAAATGTTGTGTCCTTCGGCTGGGTAAGACAAAAAATGAGCCTAAATACACACTCGGTGACCAGCCCCTGCGAACCGAAAAAACAGTTAGAGACCTAGGAGTTTTCATAGACACAAAGCTAAACTTTCATACCCACGCTCTTAAAACAAGAAAAAAAAATCAACAGTGTTACCTACCTCTTGAAACGGTCACTAACGAAAATTGATACGGATATAAATAAGAGACTCGTTAAGGTTTTCATCTTACCTCTAGCAGACTACTGTGCTCAGGTCTGGAGCCCTAGTCACAAAGGGGCTATTAATATGGTGGAGAAGGGCTACAGAGCTGCCACAAAACTAAGCCACAATCTAAAGAGACTGAGCTATGAGGACAGGTTAAAGGAGCTTGGTCTAACAAAATTGAGTGAACGGAGAGACAGGGGCGACCTCATCACCACCTTCCGTCTGTTCAAGGGGATGTTTATTGTTTAACAACCTCAATCTGGACGAATTCTTTGAAGAAGACACCCTGTGCAAAACAAGAAGCAATGGTGCCAAACTTAAAGTTATTAGAAGTAACAAGAGCATACGAGCCCACCACCTTGTGAAGTGTGAACAGGGTTGTTAAGAAGTGGAACGGTCTCCCAAGATCAGTGCCGTCTTAAGGTGTTCCGGGGCCCCTGGGCTCGACACAAATTGGGGGCCCTAACCCCGCCCCCCCCCGCCAAAAGGACAAAAATTTTCTATAACCAGAGCGGCGCTATATTTCCCGGAGAAATTTTTTTTAAATTAAAATTGCAAAATGTGTTTAAAATTTGGCTTATACGAGTACAGAAGTAAATCCAAATTGTGCTCAATTAATATCATTAGTATTTGGGGTTCGGTTTGGGGGGCGATTTTGGAACATGTGCGCAGGGGGTATGGGAGGCGGTAGCCCCCAGTTTTCCCCGCCGGAGGCGAACATTTTTTCAGCTTTCAAGTCAAAATCGGAGATTTTCGCCACTAAATGATGATAATGTTATATTTTATATATTTTGATACTACCATACGGTTATTTACCGTCAACGCGCAGGGGTTTATGAGGGCGGCAGACACCGCCGGAGGCGAAAATTTTTTAAATTGCAGTCAGTTAGTTATAATTTCAAAATTTCT
>JAQGBM010000736.1:0-12502 GCA_034698405.1 Symphylella vulgaris | reverse complement strand
GTAAAAGTCCTTTGTTTGAAGGGTGGAAACTTTCCAGCATGCACGTCAATATTATTTCATTAGAATTAAGAAGGCAGCTGAGTGTAGGATGGCATAAATATTTCTTGTCGATTTCTTATGTAGGCCTACATTAAATTAGTTATTACAATGAATTCATTAATGATTTTGGTTGTTTTTGTTTAGAGTCATATAGTATCGTATTCGTTTGTTGGGTTAGATATTTTAGAGTCGCGGTGAGCTAACTTACAATTTAAAAGGTTATAGGCAACAATGCCGGAGTGAGATTGGGAATATTATGCCCTTCAAAGGGACTCGATACCTGACAGAGGGTTCATTAACTTCATAGACACCAAAAAAGAAAAGAATCTACACAGAGATCAGGTAGGAATTCTTACCCTGCATAAGTCTGAATTTGAATCGCAATTTAAAGTTAGATACAGGGACAACCGTATACAGGCGATATATTTATTTATTCATACTCCCTTCTTTGCCCGGAAGTGTGCAATAGAGGAACACTTTTGCTAGCGCTCTATATAACTTGCCGACAAACACAACACGATCACGGGTATGACCAGACCTCTTCTCTTTCCGTCGTACATACCATGAGCAATATCCTATGACTATATACGTAAAATACTTCTCCACCCCCGTCGAGACTCGATACTCGAACCCGGGACCCCTAGACATCCTAACTCGACGCGCTTCCGATTTATCCACTGGGCTCGATCGAATTTTCCATACATTAATCACGGGCTCTAGAAAATTCGATTGTATCAGGGGTCAAAATTTCCAGTTTGAATCGTTTTTTATGAAAAGAATTGGAACTGCGCATATATTTAGTTGCTTTTTACGCTATGTAGCACGAATTAAAATGTCGTACTGTTTCACAAAACAATCCCTCTCTATTCGAGCTCATTATAATTATTTGTTTATGAAAATGATCGCGAGAGTGAGTGAGAGAAATTCTGTTTTAAGTGTATAAATCCAGTCTTGTCATTAAAAATGACTCATCTATGGATAGACATTAAAACACAAGCGCGAGCATACAGTATGAAACTATACACATTTCTCCCGCTTCACTGGAATGGGTCAAACATATAGAGACAGAAGAGAGCTCTGTTATTATTACTGCATTTATAATATGAATCCATTCATTCATTACCATATATGCAAGTGTGAAACGTTACCCTGAAAAAAAAAGTTATTTCCATGACATTTTCTCTTCACATTTTAAGCTCCTCTCTCTCGTACATGCAGCAGTTCTCCCCGAAAAATATGAAGAAGACTATATGCACTTTTAAATGGGTGACAGCAGTCAAAAAGAATAAATTAGTAATTTAATATTATTAAGAAAAAGAGAGAGCATATGGTGAAGATAATAACAATAATTATGCAATCCATTAAGAAACACAGGGAAGAGAGACGACTGCGAAGAATTATTATAACAGTCATAAGAAATGAAAATGGAAAGGTAGGATTAAATGTGTCTAAATCTTTGGAATCAATTCAAATTTATGCAACTCTTCTCAAGTCTCTTAACAATTAAAGATAAAAGTTGGCTCGGCGGTTTTGTCATCTGATGGTCGACAATCGATAGCATTATATTTTGGTTACCGTATATATGAGATAGCCAAAACAGGAAGATGTAGAGAGATTGGGGAGGCCTATGTCCAGCAGTGGACTCAGATGGCTGATTGATGATGAGATAGCCCATAATTTTTGAAGGTGGGAAGGTAAATGCACTTAGGTAAATGCACTTAAAGGATACATTGCACAAAATGAAGAACACCAAACTATAAGAAATGTAACATTGCGGACTTCGGGCCTGATGTAGCCAAGCGCAGTACTCAAAAGATCAACTTTATCGTCTAAGGGTGGTGGGAGGGTTTCCTAACAGGGACCAATTATTTTGAGAAGGATTATCGTTACTACATTACGGTATACGTCGATTTGGTTAGTCATCTTTTCGTAAGCGCGGGTTTGAACTATATTCAAATCTTGAAAAATTTCTTGCCGCCCGCAAGAAATTTTCCGAAACTGTACAGCACGCATTCATTCATCTTCATTTTGAATTTGATTCCGGACCAAATTTTCCCTCTCCGTCTGTATTTGATCTTAGCAGCTGTATGTATCTTTCGTAAAATTAATAATCAATAAAAAATAAACATACAAACTATCGTAACTGAATGATGATCAAGACATATAATCTCTTATAGAATCCCCCCCAAAAAAAACTTTTCTACCGTATAGTTTAATTTCGAATTCAATAAAAAATCCTAGTATCGTATAACAGTGTCGAAAGTTGAGATATCTATAGAAAACCGGGGGTAATATTTTTGTTCTTCTTCAAACGACACAGCAGAGCTCGTAACAAGCCAAATTGTCAACTTGTTTCCGAGTTGTATCAAATACAAGAATAGAGAGAAGGAAAACCTATACATACACACAGTCACATATACGACATCTACAGCACACTCTTATATGCCATTTTATGTAGGATTCGTCTTGGCTTATCGCCTCTGTATGGGATGAAAACCACACGCAACATTGTGTTATATTACTTGCTGCATTTCAGTCATTCGGAGTTGCTGGGCTGTGATTTGTGTTGACAGCTGAAACCGATGCTTGCTTTTGGTTCAGCAAATCGTTTGCAGCAATACGTTTTATATTATTATTTGCAATTGCAGACGGAATTGGAGAGAGAGAGATAGAGTTTGAATGGCAGCAGAGGCATTTTATAAAAGCGATAAGCTCAAATACTAAAATGCCGTCATTACGAAAAGATGAGCACTTCTACTTCAGAGAAAGCAGTAAATCTTTTCCAAAGCAAGATCTTATTTCGGGTGCTGCTGGTATCATAAATGGCTTCGTAAATTACAGGCGGTATTTGAAATCGAGGATATTTTACGAAATAATAATAACGAAGGAACGAAGAGGCAGATTTACGCCAAAGTTTGATAAAAATTCGAACTTATGGTATAATGATACCAAAATGGTATGTGTGTACGTTTTACGAAATCGACTACGGAGTATACGGTACCGTTTTGACTTCAGAAAATTAATGTTTGTTGACTAATGTTTTATTAAGATTCTCAAATTCTTATCCCAACCTCAACCGGGATTGTAACCATAAACGATGGGTCCAGAGGCAAAAAGCGAGCTACCTCAAAGCTAACTGGCTCTGGCTTACAACAGAGTCAAAATCTTTCCCTACCAAACAATTACTCGTATCTTATCCCAAATTTCCTATCCGGGCCCCTATCGGAATTCGAATTGGTAACAATGGGGTCTGAACACAGAACGTTGGCATAACTTCATTCACTATTTTATCTTCAAGAGCGAAGGGGTCTCCTGGGGTCGGTAATAATTTGGTCACCCAAGCACCAGAGTTATTGTGCATATTTCTAATGTGAAAACTCCGACTGTTTGAGTGACCAACATGGTGCCATGGTCAAATTACTGCCGTATAGCAGTAATTGGTCACCCAAACAGCCTGATGACCTGCTGCATGGAAGGGTTTTGGAAGGAATTTGGATCTCTAACTTGCAATAGGCAATAGGGATAGGCAATAGGCTACTAAAATCGATTAGTTTAACCTGGTAATTTCAAACTTACGAGTTAAGATATACATTTTAAAGTAAGTTTTTTTTAAAGAGAATTATAAAATGCTTCACATACATATTCAAAAATCTGGGACTATGATGGGATTTCAAAAAGAGCCTGTAACGGGTAATAATATATTGCATCTCCATTTTCGGAATGGTTTTGGTGTTTATATGGATATGCCAAATCTCTCCCGGGAACGCGAACGAAAACCATAACAGTTACTACGTGCATTTAAAACGTATCCATATAATATGTAAAGTCATTCTACTGAAAATCATTACTTATTATTGTTGAAATCCGAAAAGCTCGTGAATAAGAGACAGTGTTACAATCATTTTATTGCTTAATAGCGAGAGCTTTAACATATCAAAGCGAGGAGAAAAGGTTTTAAAATGTTCCTCTTGTTGGCATTTACAGCTACATATAGAGGAGAGTGTCATCTCATAACCAAACGAATCATCAGTAACGATTCTACATATATATCCGAGGTAAAATGGCATTTTATACGACAGTAGAGAGAGAAAGAGACACCAAATATACGGCCCTATTAATACTGTATTGCTATATGTATCCGAAAAATAAAACATTAGGAATATTTTGCTCTCTCGTGTGAAATGCAATAATAATCGTATATGTATGATTCTTTTCTTCGTCTATCTCACAGCTTTCGAATTATATATCCGAAATTATCTCCAAGGACTCGTTAAAGAATTGTCGTTTGTTTTAAGCCAGCTTGCTTTTATATTCTCATATTCACACATAAACGACATGCACCAGCAAATAACACATCTTTAAAATATTCAAAAGCGAGACAATAATAAAATAAAAACTTTACTTTCATCTTCTTATTCCATTATTATTACGGATGTTAATAATAACGATTGGTGCAATGGGATATAAACTTTTCTTATGTAGGGTAAACCACCCAATTATTGGCACTTAGGTAGATGTTTAATTTTCCTATGCAGTATGTTGCAGTTCAAAAAAAAACTTATAATAAACAGATTTTAGAGCAGACATTAAGCTTTCTGAAAATCGGTTTCAAATTTTTTTCTACAATATTTAAGATGTTACGTATAGTAAAACAAACAAAAAAGTTGTTAAAAACCCAGTTGTTGGCACCCCATAGTGATCGGCGCTTTCAAAAACCCACAAAAATACAAGAACCCCATTGATTGTACCAAGGGTGCCAATAATAGGACAGTTTACCCTATTCTTCTTCTTATTCATTTTTTTGTCAAGTTTGTCATTACTTTTTCGCTTGTTATTATTATGATTCCTTACATTATCATCGTTGCTATTAAAATGATTGCTCAAAATAGTATGGAGTTGGCATAATAAAAAGTACTTGGGCTGTTAAGTTTGTATTAAGACGTTTAGGGAATAAGAGTTTATTTATTGTTTTTATCCCAAAGTGTTTTTCCTAATGTAAAAGTAAATCATTCGTTTTCAGTGCTGAAGCTTAATAAATCACGGAAATGGGGAAATAAGTAAAACAATTCACAAAATGGGGAAACCATTACACCAGTAACTTTAAATAGCCTATTATTCTTGTTTATAACTTAAATTAAGATGAAATTGTTTTGATTGACGAAATTGATTCCGGGTTGTTAAGCTGTCTTTCGCTAATCTCGGGATCCTAATTCAAAATCTAGATATGGAAATCTTCACTATACCGGTAGTACAACTTAGCCTATAAAACATAGTCTAAAAGGGAATAGTATTACTTTAATTCGGCAATGCACAGCAGCTAAATATGATATATAACGAATGGAAAGGGACAATACCCTGCAAGCATGTTCGAGGCTGCTTCTGTGGTCTGCTGATAAACACAACACCCTAACATTTTCCCTTGTATACTTGAATACAGGGTGATGTAACACCCTGTATAACACCCGGAAAAATTTTCTTTCCGGAACCTTTCTTCCTAGTACCTGCTGGCGAGGCATCTGTGAGGGTTTCACAGCACCCCCGCGGTTTTAAACAAAACATCTAAATAATTATATACAGTAAGATTATAATAATTTGGAAAATGTATACAGTATAGCCTATACATATACATTAAGTTCTACGAAATTGATAAAAATGCAATGATATACTGAATAGTGAATAGTGATTCATTATGATTGTTTCCTATTAATTTTCTTTTTTAGGGCGGGCGAAAACGAAGACACAAAATCGTGTTTCAGGGAACTTGTTGTAGAAAACGATCATGCGACAGTAGGCCAAAACGAAAAAATACGCTACTGATAAATCCCCTAGGCCTATAATCATAATCCTATTTTAACTTTTTCGGCCTACTGACGTTTCGGCCTACTGCCTTTTCGGTCAACTGTCTTTTCGGCTAACTGGCTTTTCGGCCTGGTGATGGTTCGGCCTACGGTCGTTTTGGCCTACTGGCGGTTGGGCCTACTGTCATTTCGGCCTACTGACTGCGCCCATTTTCGCCTACTGACGGTTCGGCCTACTGTATCCTACATTCGGCCCCCTGACTACACCCCTTTCGATAGCCTAATCCTCCCAATTCAATTATGTCTAGTAATTTTTATTTTTTTATATATTATTATATGATATTTAAAAATTTCACTGTTGTTTTGTTTTGAAACACTACAAAAATTATTAGCATGGTGGTGGTGAAAAGACAGACGCTGCGATTTTTTGGCATTAGGACCAAAAAAAAAAAAAATAAGGCGACTTCACAAATTAAGCATTTTTCTATATCATATGGAGTGATACACGTAAGTTATATTTATGTAAATAACAAGGAGAATGATGCTGCGCTGGGCCAAGGAACCTTTTTGCCGCGACAAAACTGTGTAGCATAAAGGTATCATATCATTATGTATTTCGTGCATAGGGAATGCGGTTAAAAATGCAATGTCGTACAGTTAGACCTGTCAAAATGAATACGATTTATCGTCGAGTTGAATTGAAAACACTTGCTTTTCTATTTTTAACAACCTTTTCTCAAATTCAAAATATGCGATATATAGTTTTGTTTATTATCATCTTTGCTGCATTCAACAACAGCTGAAGTTCCCTAATATGAATAACTTTGTGTTTTTTTATCCATTTCTTATTAGGATATGTTTAATATATGTATTTTTTTAAAACTCGCCTTTAAACGCGTCATTTTAACAAACCCCAGTACTTTATATGTAAAACGATATGCCAAAATACCACAAACAAAGATAAAAGGGACGATGTTATGAATATTATTTCTGATGTGCAGTGTGTAAAAGATTTTTTTATTATATGCCATTTCCATTCTCCACGCTAATTTGGCTATGATTCAGATCCTAAATCGAGATATAGAACTGATGCTCTCTTTCGAAAGATATGGTACTAATAATAAGCCTATTTCTTCTTTTTTATATTCGTAAAATAGAAGCATAATTCATTTTTTGTTACTGCTGTCCTTGTGTTAGTATTATTTTTTTTTTAAGTGTTTAAACTTTTCTTTTTCTCGACAAGCCATGCATGACCATTTTATACTTTATTTTGAAAGTGAATTGTTTAGACAATTCTATATAACGAAATTATATAGCCTAGTTTGTATAATATATAATTAACATTTCGTCATAAATTATAAAAATATAATTATATTATTTTAATTGGTTTAAGTGCTAAAATGATACATATATTTTTTAACTAAACATGTCATTTAATATATTGCAGGATATCATTAATTTGACATAATTATTTCAATTGCAATAAATTAAAGAGTTAATTTTTATTCATGCTCTTACGGATTGAAATATATTGCAGATATACGGTAATAATAATTATTGAATTGAATTATTAAATGAATATTCTATTATTGAATAAAATAACTAAATTTTGTCACAAATTCCAAAGTCCGACTTAATCATGAACAAAATATCATTCACATAAACAATTAAAATATCATTTTGAACAATATCAGCATTCAGTTTGATTTAATAAAAAATACGGTATGTGCTAATTTGATATGATGAATTAAATTGAATCGACAATTTAGTTTATTTGTCTTTTTAATTTTAATTGTATGATATTATGGGAATGATATTTTGTTCTGATTATAATTCGGACACCAAAAGTGACAAAATTTAATTATTTAAGTTATTAAATTGTTTTTTGTTTATATTAAACACGGTAACTAATGAATTCAAATTAAATTAATATTAATTTAAATTAAATTAAATATTTTTCAAAATAACCATAAATTATTTTTTACAATAATTTTTCTACCAATACGAGTATATCCATGGCAATTGATATATTGGTATATTATGGCAATTGGTATATTATGGCAATTGATATATTAATATGGCAATTATACCATATTAATTTATGTTTTAAGACATTAAAATATCAAATATAAATAACATTTAATTAAAAATAAAATTAATATTTGAAAAATACACTTTTCCTATTCAGTTCTCCTGAATTTTTGAAATAATATGTTTTAAATATTAATAAAAAAAACATTTTACCACTCACATACCACGATTATTTTAGCGATACGTTTCTTGTTTCTATCAAGTGAAGCATCACAGCAGTTTAATTTATTTTTCTAAACTTTCTTCGTTCTCTTATATCTTTTCAAAACCAATTATCTAGTTTTTTTTTGCGCATTTAACATTTATGCGCGCGTGAAAAACTAAAAGAGATTTTTTTATCATTTCTCCGAGTTGAAACAATTAGCCGATTGTTGAAACTCGCATCTCTTTCAGCTCTTCGCGTGCATGCTACGTTTGGGACAAAATAGTTTAAATACTTTTGTTCGGCAAACGGGATAAAATAAAAGTTTGTAAATGAATAAAGTTGTAACTTTATTGGGACATTTTTTAATTAAATAAACTATTAATATGAGAATGGCATGATTTTTAAAGAGTTGGAACCATGGGGTAAAATTGATATAAAATTTAATTTGTATTTTGTGATTTATATTAATTATAATTCATCCCTTTAATTTTTCAATAATTTGTTGTTTCTTAAAAACGTTTTACTTTCATTTTTAAACATGTTTTTAAAAAAACTTTTTTTAAACCAATATTTTAACACAGTAATTCATGATAAATACCAATAAATTGCACGTAAACCGTGATTTTTTACATAGTATAAAACAAATATTTTGAAGATGCTTTGTGAGATTTATGCCGGGTGTCTAATGATTGTGACGTCTAGACTGCTGCAATGCATGAGATTAAACATTGCTGTTAAGACTTGCTGATTGAATAATTACAACAGGCTTATATAATTTTAACCGGATTTTCCGATTTTGTAGACTGGTTAGTAGTAGAAGATAATCTTAGCTGACACCCGACATTAATCTTGTACATTGATACCATAAAAGTGGGATATAGGGAGAACACATATAAATTTAAAAAGGAATTGAACCCTTACCTTGCAGTTGTGCAGTCCTTGTACAGGACGTCAAAATCCTTAACGGCTAGCAATTTGCAACGGTTGACACCGGGCTGAATGGCTCCTAAACCGCGCAGGATTCGAACCTGCTCCACGTTACATACGATCGGTACGATATCGAGCCGCTTGAGTTTGGTATAGACGGTGTGCAGACCTCCGACCAGGTGTTTAAGGAAAAGCTCGAAAGCTTGGGGAAGACATAACATCGTCTCACCACTTACAATAAACGCAGCCACCTTTGCCCCACGATAGTCGATTAATTTACATTCGTTGGCCGTCGGGTCGTTGGTCGGGACCGTCGGGGGCGACGGACTTCCGTGATGCCCATGGTGTCCGTGATGAGCCGACAAATGCGGCTGCAGGTGCGGGTGGGTCGAATAGACCAGACGTTCCCGGTCCCTGTCACTTAGTCCGGCGAGACTGCCCAGAACCGACCCTAGGTTCGTGACCGAGTGGTGGCTATGGTGCCCGTGGTGGCTACTGTAGGTCGGCAATCCTTCGGCGGCGAGAAGTGACACCGCTGCCGAACTGTGTGCCACCGGTGGCTGAGGGGTCGTTGGCGGCTTGCTTCCGGCAAGCGGCGAATGGGCCGAATTGGTGGTCGACATGCTGATAGGAGGACTCCCGGTTCCGTTTGATGAAGAATTATGGTGTATTGGGCTTGCTCCTGCGCTGCTCGTGGCCGCTATAGAATTTCCGGAGTGTGGAGGAGTACTAGGTTCGGAACATGGTGAGTTTGCATCGCGGTCCATGGCGGACACAAAAAAAATGAAAATGCCGTTTTTATGATAAAAAGTAAAAGCGCAGGTCACACACGCGATAGTTTGTTGATGTTGTCTCTTTAGGAAAATACGCCGAAGAACTTGCTAACACACATACACTGTTGGGGGGAAAATATGAAGGAAAGATAGATAGATCTCTCTCTGTATAATGCTAGCCGCACTAAACTTCACTCTCATGTCATGTATGTGCACACTAAACCACGCTTTCTCCTGGCCCGTCCCCACAGAAACCACGCGCTTCTAAGCGGCCCCGGAACAGGCTTTTTCTTTTCGCCAGATACGCGTTCTCCGCCAATGAGAGAGCGCGTTGTTACGTCATACAGATTGCTGGGCACGCGGGCGCGATCTTTCTAACAAAAACCACGTGTCTATATCTTAACTTCAAACGTGCGCGAAACAACACAGCTGATGATCATGGATGTATACAACAAGCGAGCTATGAGCAGGTCTTCTATTTATTTTTCCCATTCACGCCGGCCGGTTCAAATAAGAGCGCCCCCTGAACTATGTAGAGTATTTGTTGTAGGGGGAGGTTATATATTTGAGATTACAACGTGTTAGATAACACCTGCATTGTTGTTACTATAGTGTAGGCTATGTACGGGGTAACAAAAGAGTTGTAGATAGTTTCGAATATTTTCCAAACCCATTTACGGATACGTAACAGTATACGGTATACGAGTAAATCACTTCTAATTTCCCTCTATACTGAATATATTCATTTCTCTTGCTAGAGACGTACTATAGGGGGATACAATTCGTACAACACTTGTTCTATTTTTTGACTAGGGGGAGCCACATTAGTGAGAGGAATGAAGACTACCCCATAACGGGCCCTAAATCTCATTTAGAATAATTAATAGGACCCCCAAGAGAATTATTCTGTGTGATTGGAATTTATTCGATTTTTATCGAATTTGTTTCGAAGTTACCCGTTCGAAGTTAAAATTGGCGAACTTATTCCGTTTGAACTTAAAAGTCGTTTGGTGCTATTCCGGCGACCCAACCAAAGTACCGGCGAAGGGGCAATGGGGTTTTGTCTCCCCATTGTTGATTAAAGTCAAGCTCCGTCGGGTGTGGTCATTAAAGTTACTAGGATGGGATTGGGTGGTCTGGTCTGTTCTACGAGACCATATCATTAGGCCCATTCCCCTCGAGTTATAGAGTCCTAAAGGACTAAAAGACTCAGTAAATAAAACGCATAATCAGCATTCAACATCATCAAAGTACTGTAATACTCCAAAGATATGGAGTGTTAGTATTGATCTTAACTTTCAATGTACCTATTTAAAAAAATAGTATTATGGTCACTGACCTCCACTAAATAGTGGGGGTCATTTTTCTTTCTTTCCCGCGCTACCCCGATAGGTGGCGTGTGAGCTGAAAATTGCGCCGTCATATATTTTTATGTGGCCCATTTCTGTAAACAAATAAATAAATGGAAATAAATAAATAAATGGAAAATGACTGGACTCATTACTATGGTATAAGATATGAAAATATAAAATATTTGTGTGATCAGTTGCCACAATCACTTCAAATAAAATTTACATGCATGTTCCATGATATTGATAGCCTATGATATACCATATCATGTCGCAGTTAGGCTATCATAATGTATGGCATAAAGGGATTAAAAAAAGAATAAGTTTTCGATTATACCGTTGTTTTCTATTAAATTTATCAGCATGCAAGGCAACAGTATATTGTTAAAAAAAAATCCTATTCTATAAACATGCAGCAAAACAGTATCGGTAACAAACATCTTCCCGATACAATTTTCGAAAAGAGAATCATTAGTATATGTTGTTCGAACTTCTTTTTTTTCGAAAAGCACCAACAAATATCATGACGATGAAATGACTGATGGTTTCTTTCTCACTATAAAACCCTTTTTATATTAATATTATATAAAATATAATGCGATATCCCTTCTCTCTTTATACTTATCAACAACTATCGCAATTCGCAAACATATTTTAATCTGTGTATTACTTTTTCCTTATGATTTTTCACAAAAATATTGTGATATTTAAAAAAAAAAGAGAGAATTCATAAATCGGTATTTTCTAGAAGATCAATTTATCAGAGTTGACAGCCGCCATAGTGCGTGTATAGGGGAAATATCATATGAGTAAAGTAAAGCAAAAAGAATCATAAGGAGATATTATACATGATGCAGGCTGGGGTTGGGATAAAAAGAAGGAGACTTAAATGATTAATACTCGAATGTAAATATAAACGTGCTATGCTGATATATAGAAGTATGTATTTTGCGAGTATAATATTAAAGTTTAATGATGAAATTTTTTTTTCAACATATTATTCAAAATCGGGAAAAATGTTATTCTTCGTGTTATGTGGGGATTTTTGTCTGGTATTTTTATTTAAATAATATTATATAACATGGTGTGGGTTTTGTATGTGTGCACTGAACAACATGCGTGATGTGTGAATATGTGATTGTATGTGTTTTTAATAGAACCGTAATTTATGGCTACGGTAAAAAATAATAAATGATTAATAAATTTTCGCGCAAGTTATATGTGTAATTTATATCTTGATGTGTTGAAGCAGTGTTGGGATTTGGTAATTAGAAAAGATATGAAGAATTGTGGGGTGCTGAGATGAGAATGTTGGGGTTTATGTGTGGGGTAACGAGGAAGGATAGGATAAGAAGTGTGTATATTAGGGGTAGTGTAGAG
>JAQGBM010000735.1:0-12511 GCA_034698405.1 Symphylella vulgaris | reverse complement strand
ATAACGGTTAAATTTAAAAATTTCCCGCCAAAAAGTTCATTCACACTTTCAAAATGGCGGAGGTCAAAGCACTCTCAAAATGGCGCCGGTCATTCACTTTTGCCTTTTTTTTGCCTTTAAGGTTAATGTTGTAAGATAACCTACTACTGTACAAGTCGTTGGCAAAAACGTGTAACCTATTAAATTTTACTTACTGTGTATATGGTGCGCCTGATTTAGTTGAAATTCCTCTTGCCATTTCCAAAAATCTTTTGGATCATCTAGTTCTATTGAAAACGTTAAATGAAGGGGATCCTGTATTGTTAATTTAAAATATTCAATATTCAATATCATCGTGTTCCGCCATCTTTAAAACGACTGAGAATGATGCTTTGAGTGGTGGCAGCTCAGCTCCAATGAAACATTTGGGATCGAGAGTATCGTCTTTCTGATGCACTTCTTTGACTGTTGAAATACCATAATGATCTCTGGGCGAATTGATTGCATTTATCACACTATAGGTCAGAGTCTTTATTTTTCACTAATAATTCATTGCACACGCGGCAGAACGATTTCGTATCGTCCGCCATGTAATAATATAAGAAGGTAAAGAAATTTTAAGTTCTTGTACAAAGAATTTAAAATTTGCACCATTCGGTGCTACAGCTATCAAAGCTATAAAAGTATTAATTTCTCCTCTTGTAATATCATAAGTCAACTGCTGGGCAATGGGCATCCATCCTACTAGATTTTCAATGAAGATTTCTGTACAAACTATCACCATCCTACAGTTTGTGAAGATCTAGACACTTTTGGAACCCTTGTTCTTCAGGAGGAATAGAAGTATTATGGACATCAGACCCAAGCTGAGGACATCAGTAGGGATCCAGTTGGATGTAATAGGCTATTTACCACTGTTTGGGTTCTACAGTTGACCCTTTCTGCTAGGTCAAAGCAAGTTCATCCTCAGCTTCATTAGTGTCATGGGAAGTTGGTTCTCTCTGGAGGTACCAACAAGAGTCCACCATAGTGAATAATTTAGCTGAAAACCCGAGAAAGCTTAATAATTTAATGTCCTCCCCCATCGACCTCTAATCCATTTAGAATTAAATCAGTGAGTTACAGTGGAATACTCTTTCAGGTATTCCACTGCCATTAGTAACTTATATAGTGGCTCAGGCTTATTTAGTCCACAGATACAGGGAAATTCAATGGTGACGGTGATCTTCGTTATCAAATTATACCGCGTTACAAAGAATGGGCCAAAATGATGTCCGTGAACTTTTTTTGTAAAGTGGTAGACTATCGATGTTAAACATTATCATAATGATTTTTCTTAACCACTGGTCCAGTGGTGCACGATAGACGACCTTTTGACGGCTACAGACCGAGGAATTTGTGTGGCTCGCTTCTGGGCAGACAAAATTTGATTGCGGAACTTTTTAATTTTTAATTTATTTAATTATTATGTTTATGTGTTACGACTCGATATATATATATATAGTGGTGGCTTGAGTTGAAAATATGGTACAGAGGTGGGTATGCTTTTATCCTGTTTAAAAGGTCACAATCAGTCATTTTGGGCAGTAATATTCAGGTTTTTTTTTACATAATCTAAGATAAGTACTCGTATACCGAGAGTTTTTTTTTTTTTTAAATACTGGGTGAATTGAAGGGATATAGATCTCATGGAAGAACAAAATGCAGCATTTTAACTTGCCGAAATGTGATATTTCCAGATCAGTAATCGAACAAGCTATCTTTCTCTTTTCAGTCGATGAATTTTAAGCTATCCATATTGTTCTCTCCCCCCAAACGCGGAATATAAATATTTATACGTCTGATTTTCTTTTAAAGTTTTCAAGCAATTTTTTATGGGATTACCTCTGTTAGGGTTCAAACCCGCCTGCAAAGTTTCTCCATATTTTCTTCATGAGCCAGTTTTTTTTATCAGTTTCTTTATCATGGTCCATTAACAACAAAAATTAAGTTAATAATTGATATTACAATTTTTTTCGTACGGAATGCCAACCTTAGTGCATTTAGTTTTTATTGTTATAAGTTATTTCATCATCCAAGTTTTTTACGGATTCATTTGTAATCAACCACTGCTGTTTTTAGGATCCAGAGCCACGTACAGGTGCATGTTGTTCTGTTTATCCACCGGCCCTTTATCTTTCCCTTATTCTTCTTGCTCCATTTATAATCCGATACGATCGAATTATAAATGGGGATCGGCGATACCCCATTTATAATTCGATTATCTTCTTGCCCCATTTATAATTCGATGAATACCCCATTCATCTCAAATAAATTTGTTAGCAAGGACCCCACAAAACGTGCCACTTGCCGTTTTCTTCGATGTCAATGCGAAAGCATAGACGTCAATCATACGCCCGTTATAACGTAATCCCAACGTTATAAAACCATTTTATCATGACTCCTTATCATGAATAAAACAAATTAAAATACGATGATAGTTCACCGCTGTTCCTTCAATTAAAATGCTGCAGAAAGAAAGGTTCCAATCCTTGATGTAATGTAAATGTCGTCTTTTATTATTTACAGTTATATACAGATGTGATGTATAATCTCATAATGATTATATTGTAATAAACAATTCTGCTTGATTAAATGAAGTTTATAATATTATTACCATAGTTGGTACTTATTCTCACTTTTTAGACGCCAGTAGTTGCACGTCGGCCAGTCGAGAGCTTATCGCTACATCATACACGAAAGACAAGATTTTGATGGGGGACTCTTGGTTATATAGGGGTGATTTGTTCCAGAAGGAATTTCTCTATTGTTCAGAGTACAAATATACACCCTGTATATGTGTTGTCCCGGATATTAAATCCTAAGTTTATAGACCGGTCAGGATTGCTTTTATCCCTACTTTGTAAAGCCCTGAACAATAGAGAAATTCCTTCTGGAACAAATTTTGTACTAACTAAATGGAAATATTTTCAGGGTGTCATAATAGGCACATATAATTAAAATATACGGGTTACGTAACAAGGCGGAACTTTGAGGGGCCGCCCGAGCCCACAGGCCGAGCCCAATGAGTGAAACCACCTGGCCCAATCATCCCATTGGGTGGTCTATTCAGTCCAAATATTTTTGGACTCGCCCATTAATTTTGTCCTGCTACTTAAGTTGGCAGGCGGAACTTTGAGGACCCGCCCCGGGCCCACGGGCCGAGCCCAATGGGTGAAACCACCTGGCCCAATCATCCCATTTGGTGGTCTATTCAGCCCAATTATTTTGTGGACTAGCCCATTCATTTGTCCTGCTACCATCGGAACTTTGAGGGCCCGCCACGGGCCCCCGGGCCGAGCCCAATGGGTGAAACCACCTGGCCCAATCAGCCCATTGGGTGGTCTAATCATCCCATTTATTTTGGGGACTACCCCATTTAGTTGTCTGTTACCGTGAAGATGGCAGGACAAACTTTGAGGGCCCGCCAGGGGCCCCCGGGTCGAGCCCAATGGGTGAAACCACCTGGCCCAATCAGCCCATTGGGTGGCCTATTCAGCCAATTTGCGTTTTGTTCCGGCTCATTCTTCTGTCCTGCCAACTTCGCATGAATATTTTGCGCTCTGCGGAGTAGCTAACCTTTTTCCCCGTATTGAATTTGGTGAAAGACCCTGTATAAAATCACCAGTGTCAAAATTTTTCTGCACTCCACTTTTGGCACTTTCTGATGACTTAGGAAGCTGAAATTTGGATATGTTATGCAGGGGCATGTCTTCTGGTTCGAAAAAATGTGGCAACCGAAAATTCAAAATGGCGGCCGAAATAAAAATTTCCGAATTTTTGAGCACTTCACTTTTGGCACTTCCCGATGACTTAGGAAGCTGAAATTTTGATATGTTATGCAGGGGCATGTCTACTGGTTCACAAAAATCGGGTAACCGAAAATTCAAGATGGCGGCCGAAATAACAATTTAGGAATTTTTGTGCACTCCACTTTTGGCACTTTCCGATGACGTAGGAAGGTGAAATTTGGATATGTAATGCACGCAGGCATGGATACTATATAACTTACTACGATGCAGGGACATGTCTACTGGTTTGCAAAAATCGGGTAACCGAAAATTCAAGATGGCGGCCGAAATAACAATTTACGAATTTTTGTGCACTCCACTTTTGGCACTTTCCGATGATGTAGGAAGGTGAAATTTGGATATGTAATGCAGGCATGGATACTATATAAATTACTACGATGCAGGGACATGTCTACTGGTTTGCAAAAATCGGGCGACCAAAAATTCAAGATGGCGGAAAAACCAAAAATTATATTTCCCGTCCCTTGGGACGGGCTTCCAGGTGGTAACTAATAATTATTAAAAATTTAAAAAGGAAATAGGCCTAATTTAATATCAAAAACATAATTCTTACCATTAAGAGTTAAAGAGTAGCACCATTTCGCTTCTTTTGTTGCGAAATAAATTCCTCCAGTCCAGAAATTAAGTGGAAACTTGTACTCGTACTTAGATGAATATACTCGTACGTCGGACACATTCTATTAAGTAGATAAAATAAAGTTTTTCAATGCAAAAATGAGAACTCATGTAAGGAATTTTGTAAGGTCAAAATGATCCAAGCTATAGACCTTCTGCGTTTGGAACTGTCACGCCGTGGCGTGGAGAGAAAACGTTTTGTGACCTTGAGCAGTGCGATGCTATTATTCATTAATTTTATATTCCTATCAGTTTTAACCTATTAATAATAGTGACTCTAAGCATTGGTTAATTTTATCGATGTGGCTATTTCTAGATACTGTACCTAGAAATAAGAGGCTATTTCTAGATACTGTACGGTACCTAGAAATAAGAGGCTAGTTCTAGATACTGTACCTAGAAATAAGAGGCTATTTCTAGGTACTGTACCTAAAAATAAAAGGCTATTTTCTAGGTACTGTACCTAGAAATAAAAGGCTATTTCTCGGTACTGACTGTTTTGCAAAAATTGCAATTAACTGTAATTTTCATAGAATATTACCCCTCTCTCAATGCTGCCCGAACTGTTCAACTGACTAACTTATGTCCCCTCTCTTAATGGTGGGAGCGTCCCCAGACATATAAAGCAGGTGGTTACGTTCACGGAGTAGATGTGTGCACCCCCCCCCCTGCTACTGTAAAAGGGCTGTTTCTTTTGTATTTTCTTCCACTGTTTAGTGTTTATCCCATTCTATTGTGATTTTTTTACCCTTTCTTAATTGTCTGGTTCAAAAGATTATCCGTAAATGAAGGGGGATGAAGTGCACATCTACTCCGTGAATAAGTACTTATTCACGGACTCTACAGTCTACACATTGGGTGAGGTGTTGGCTTTTGCTACAATGTTGAGCTAACTTATATAGTGTTGCAGGATGGATAAGCAATTCAAAGAGGCCAAATATTTGGCAATTACGAAGAAGTGAAACATTACTTTGGAGAATTTTGTGATACCTATTACCACCCAATGATTATCGCGTCCAGAAACTCTCGACAAGTTGTGTTTAAGTGCCGCCATGGGATCCAGTACAAGTCCAAATGCTCAGGCGTTAGGCCCAACCAACACTATTACTTCAATGGCTGCCAAGCACAGATCAATTTATTCCGAAAGAACGGGGAGACTGCCTGGAAAGTTACTAGGATCCGATTAGAGCATAATCATGCAATAGGTAAGCAAGAGTACGACATTTACGAGAAACGAAACCAGCTTGATGATTCCGTCATAGTCACTGCGGAAGATATGTTCTCGGCCAACGCTAAAGACTCGTTAATAGCAGAAGTTATAAGTAAAAAAACTGGCAAGTCGTTCTGCCGAAAAGATATACAAAACTTGCGACTGAAATTGATGAATTCTGAAGCCCCAACGGAAGACCTAGCCAAATTTTTAACCGATTTTGATGCAGAAGGGGGGAGTTATATCTGCAAAGAAGGTAATGACGGTCTAATTCGAATGCTATTTGTGTCATCAGCAAAGATGAAATCGGAATTTCGGAAAAGTATACCTTCCGTAATCCAGTTAGACACGTCATTCGGCTTTAACGTCGAAAACTACAAGGTGTTAGGCTTCTGCTACCAGTCCCCTAATACCGGCAAATCGGAAATCGTAGCGCTTTCCTTCATAGCGGAAGAGTCGAACTTGAACCTCGCAGACAGTCTTGTGGAGTTCAAAAAGCTATGTTTAACGCTGCCGTCCGTATTTCTGATCGACAAAGATTTCACGGAGATGTCAGCGATCAGCAAAGTTTTCCCAAGGTCAGTGATACTTCTTTGCAAATTTCACGTTGTTAAATACGTAAAGCAGCTGATATCAACTGCACTTTGTACAGTTGAAGTAAAAGAATCCTTATTGCAAAGATTTCGTGAAAGTCAGTACGGTACCTTGAAATAGCCTTTTACTTCTAACTATAATTGTAATTTTATGAAATAAATGCGTCTTTTACATTTATGTATATAAAAAATATCAAGAAATTTATGAAAATGGATGTAATATAATTATTCCTAATTCCTTTCCTTTATTTTATTATTTATTAATACATATGGGTCACCTAGCTAAAATAATAATTTTTAACAGTTATTTAATATTTGACCATGATAATGCCACAACTTATACTGAAGCGTCTTTATTGTACAGCCATGTTGTAAAGAGGGAAATTTGAAATGTGAATGTCTCAGCTATTGAATTTTTTTCTGTGCTTTGCTTATATTATCATTCAAGCATATATTTTACTTTATTGGATACAAATTTGTATAAGTATACTCTCATACATAATAACACAATGAAGTTCACTTCATTTCACTAAACACTGTTGGCCGCCATTTTTAAAAAGAATTTTACCACGTGGCGGCGGGGTGCATGGTGCACAAGGATACACTCTTCACTCTCCTTAATCTGGCAGCTCATTTCAGGGATCAACGTCTTAAATTTTTTTCTTTTTTCATAAAGTCTTCTAAATTATTGGCCATTTTTAATAATTGAAATCAACTCGTGGGCCGCCGGATCATCATCATCTTTAACAGTAAGTGTAACTCCTAGGAGATCCAGGAGATATTAACCGATCATTCAAATTGGTATTTTCTTATTTTTTTCATTACTTAACGACAATAAATATCACAAATTAAGCTCGCATGTCACATACACATATTTGTTACGAGTAGTGCCTGAAAGTAAAAAGTAACAACAACAACAATTTTTTCGACTTTCAGGCAAGACCCTGCAAATAATATCAGATGCCTATTGATGAAATACCCATAAAAAGGTAACAAATACAAGGACATGCGAGCTTAGTCGTTAAGAGCCACTTTAACACCCATTTCCCCATAGGGAAATGGAGGTCATTTTGGCTCCCAACCAGCGAAAAAATTAGAGTCTTTACTAATTACAAACTGTTATTAAACGGAAGATACATCTCTTCTTCTGGTACTGTCTTCGTCGAAATTTTGATATTTGTATTATTATTTTATAAAATCCATCGAAATATCAAGCTATGTCGCAGAGGTCGCAGTTTCTCCTTTTGGTCAATGAGAGGCGCCACCGGTTTAATTTCACCGAAATTTCACTGAGGCTCTCAGAAAATGACGGATTCTCAAAATTGGAAATTTATTTTAAAAATCGGACGAAGACAATACCACAGGAAAAGATTAAGCTTTTCAAATATGTAAATATCACATTATTTTTTTCCGTTTTTTTCCCTGTCTGCGGTAGGGGATAAACAATGCGTAGTGTACCACTGGAGATAGAACCCAGTTTCTTTAGCCGGGAGTTGTGGCGTGCTCCTATAATCCAGCTACTCTGGAGGCTGAAACTGGGGGAATTTCTCAGGGGTAGGATGGAACTACGCACCCCAAACCGCTATCTGAAAGTCCGCATTGATGAATAATTTGCTGGGTGGGAGCCAAATTCAATTTAAAAAAAAAACCATATTTGAGCACAAAGAGAACTTGCAAAATATTCGTATCGTCATTCGTGACTGGGCCCCAATTTGTTGTTGTTGTTGCCCAAGTGTCTTAATTATGTTTAGTGTTAAAAATAAATATTTTATTATTATTATTATTATTAATTTATAAAAAAAACTTTAAAAAAATCTTATGGTTGCTTACCCCTAACACAATTTTCAGTGGCATAAATATATGGTTTCCCTAATAATTAATGTTTTGGTTAAATTAATCCGGAGTAATTTAGCCAAAACATTATTTAGGGAAACCAATATTTTGTCATTGAAATGTGTTAGTTGGGTAAGTAGCCTTAAGATACCAAAAAAAACTAAAAAATTTTATAAAATAAAAAAAAAATACGTATATTAGTTAAGGTTTATAGTGTATGTGTGGGTTATGTGTGTTATGAGTATGTGTGTTTCGTGTGATTGTGTGTTATGAATGGGTGTTTATTTAATTAGGTTTTTGTAAATAGGTAATTTTTAGTGTTTTATATTAATCTAGAGTAATAATGATTCCGCTCAGTCATTTCAGGCTCCTGCCGTACTCCCACGCGTTTTCAAAATATTACAAGAGTTAACGCGTCGGCAGGGGTTTCTTAGCGGCGAATTACAGATGAGGGCAATGGGAGCGATTGCCCTGTTTTAAGGTTCCAATTTACCAAAATTTCAAAATTATTTCAAAATTAAAATCCCCAATTCCATTTATAGGTCCCACTTTTAATACATATACTTCGGAGCAGTACCATCCTGTATTCGACCTGCACTTCCCGATGGGAGTACAACGAAAATTACACCGCTCCCTCTAGTCACTCAGCATTCAATTATATTTCGAATAATGAAATCTGACGCGGAATATTTGGAAGAAGAGAAAAAAAGCGGGAGACTTTTGTCTCTCGCATTGCACTTTTTTCTTTCTTTCGAATATTTCGCGTCGCGTCTCTAGATTTTTATTCGAAATATATATTGGTGCTGAGAAAATATTATGCAATTATATGCATGTTGTACTCCCAACCCCCCCTTGGTTATGATTGAGAAGACTTGTTATTACTCTAGACCAATTTTAGTGTTATAAGTATGGACGAAATGCCAGAACAACACTCACCAAAATGGATTTTAAAATAATTGCGTAACCGTTGAACTGATGTGGACGTGTGAATAATTTCTATGTATCACGTCATGTCCATCCGTTCAGCGGTTACGAAGATACAATTATTTTAAAAATCTCTCCCAGAGTTTTTTTGTGTGTTCATTTTGGCGTCCAGTGTTGTTCTGGCATTTCGTCTATTGCTTGTCTGAGGTGTCCCGTTTCTTAAAACATTAAAATTCTATGCACAATAATTATAACTGGTCTCGTATAATAATCTAAAAATAAATTTTAAAAAATCTGGCAAAGTTATAGCAATAATTTTAATAAAAACACCTTCATCGTTTTAAATTATAAAAAAAAAAATACTTAAAAATCCTGGTAAAATCACTTTAAAAAAATTTAAATCTCTTTAAATTTTTTTTTAAATAATACGAAACATTATATTATATATTTATAATTTCATCTATATTAAAAATAAAAGCGTTCATTTATAGGCTATATATAATACAGAGGCTATTCTTATACTGTGGCGACTGATCTTGATTTAAAAGAAAAACGTATTTAACTTTATATTAAAAAAAAAAATAATTACGAATAATAAAATTAATCACAAATTCCTAAAATAATAGGATTTAAAAAAAAATTAAATTTTAAAAAATTAAAATAAAATTGAAACAATAATAATATTTATAATTTTAAAATGTATCATAAAACTTAATAATTCAACTTACATATTACAAAAATATCTGAAAAAAAAATCCAAAGTAATTTTCCTAATTCGTTAATTATTACGAAAAATAATTAATAACACTTTTTTTTTAAGTAAAAAAGAAATAATAAGTAATTTTTTTCCTTTTTTAAAATAATAATATTTTTTAAAGTCGTAGGCTACTTTATAATTTTTTTTTATAATAGGCTACAAAAAATGTCGGTATTTTCGTATAGGCTAAAATATGATGTCGGTATTTATCTGTGTTAAAAAAAAAATTAAACTATTTAATAAATATAAATGTACATTGATGGTTGGCCGATTGATATAATTTCTGTTCTACACCGTCGAGTGGGGTTATATTGGACTATGGTTTTGGATATTATTTATTGAGAAGCAGTCCAGTGTTAACTCAAGTGTTATAGAGCTGATTAATCTGTCTCAGGATATCTTAGGGTCCGAGATATCTCGAGACAGATAATCAGCTCTACATATTAAACCATCGACTGGGGTTACATTGGACTACTGTGTATTATCCAAATTTGAGTAACAGCAGTCCAATATAACCCCACTCGACGGTGTAGAACACCGTACGAACGGTAATATTAGTTCCTCGGTATCTACTCACGGTCGTTACATTACAACTTTAAAGTCGTCTTAAATACATACCTATATACGCAAACAACACAAGTTACTACAGACATAATTACTGGGGGTGGAATTCTACCCATTTCTATCACAATTACACAATAATTCAGAATATCACAAACAACACACGTTACGTACAGACATAATTACTTGGGGTAGAATTCCACCTACACAATTACACACAAATACACAATTTACACAATTAAACAATTTACACAATTACACACATGTCGTCTTAAAAAAAAACAACACGAAATAAAAAGGTCCATTCGATTATAGGTCGGACTCGAAGCCGTTATACTCGAAACACAGGCTGAAAAGTTGCTCGGTCATATCAACACACTGTATAGTATTTCCTAAACCATGTGATCATTGCTTATAATATTAGGAACACTCAGTGGGTTTTTGAGCACTGGGGATGGTTCCTATATTAAAACAAAGATCATACGGTTTTAGGAGTAAATTACATCCAGTGGGTTAATTATGACCATGAGTTCAGCTTCTCGCCTGTGTTGCTAGAGAGTATCGACTTTGGGTCCGGCATAATCTAATGGACCTAATTACCAAAAGTGATGAAATTTCACTCAAAACCACCCTCCCGCAATAACACAAAAACACATATTTTGTCTCCTATAACACACAAAATATTCATTTTGGACGTAAATCGGGCCCAATTACACACAAAATACACTGTCTTAAAATAAGAAAGGCTAAAATTTAACTTATACCCCCCAATTCAATGGGTGTATAAAATAGCCTATACGTAATAATAACTTAATTCCCAAGGTTATTAACTTCTAGACCTCGGAGTATTTATAAAAGAATATAATGCGAATATACTCAATAACTTAGCCTCATTACTTAATATAACCTACACATGAACACGGCTCGGAATTAAAATATTGGACAAAAAGTAATAAAATATAATCGCAAAAAACCGCATAAAATGTAAAACTGAAGCGGAGAGGTTATAGTTTAAATAAAAACTCCACATTTAATTAATTTTACACATATTACAATCCTGTATAGTGTATAACTTCGGTTTAAACAAAAAACAAAACTTGCTGTTCATATCATAATGTACTGTACGTATTCTCACTAGCTCATTCTTCCGAATACTGTTACTTTGTCTCTCGTTACTGTGAATCACCAAGGAGTCTCACAGACGCTGTAATATGATCTCCGAGGTATTAAAGTTCGCTACAAAACTTAATAATATTATAAATTCTTGCACTGAAATCACCCCTTTAAAATTTTTTAAGAATTTTCGATAATCCAGTTGGTATATAAGTTAAAAGGAAGAAAACAAACAAATCCACAATAAAAATAGAAAAACATAGTCTAATAAAAATGCCTATAATATATATAACCATGACCATAATGACGTATAGACTAAATAGCCCCTAAGGGATTTTAAAAAGTGTACAATGCATTGTAACGTTGCCTTGTATGTATAATATTAGTAATTATAAAGTACTGTTTTTTTTTCAGATATCTGGATCCAGAATGGAATACGTCACCATAATGCAAATGGGGGAGGGGGTCAGGGGTTGTGACCCCTCTCCTCCTGCATGGTCATGTCAAAAAAATTCAAATCTATTCGGGTTATGACCTTGTTCGGGTTCTTATGGTTTTGAGGGAGGGGTTTTTATTTTATATATTTTAAGTTATTTTATTATTTTATTTTGAAGTGTCATTAATTCATGATTATGTGTTATTTTTCATGCTCTTCAACATGGATCCATTGTGAGGTTCGATTCCATGGTTGCCAATTTAATAAGTAGTATTTTATCGTTAATAATGATTTATTTAAATTTCGAATATTAATCGTATTAATTTATCTAAGTTGCAGGTATTTATTGGATCCAATATTATGGTCTAATGAGCTGGTTCGATTCCTGGACTGTTCTGATATGGTGTTGCCAATAATTTAGTAAGTAGTTCAAAACAGTAATTAACTTAATATGATTTATGGTTCTCCAACGGAGGTTATAACCCTAACTCGTGGGTTAACTTGAATATAATCGAACAAAATTGAAATATTCATTATGTATTTGAACCAATCACGCCAGCGCCAATGGTTAGCGCGCTTGCCTCTGAATCCAGAGAGCCGGGTTCAAACCCGGGCTGAGGCTGGTAAGAATTTTGAGTG
>JAQGBM010000734.1:0-12511 GCA_034698405.1 Symphylella vulgaris | reverse complement strand
GGGGGGGGGGGGGGCCAACCCCAGCCCCAGCTCACCCCCTCCCTCTAAATCCGCCACTGCAAACATCTTCGAATACTTACGATCCTGCCATTGGGATGGATTTCGCCGTAGCTGGGTCTGGAATACGTCATCCAAAATTCTTCCAAATTCAACGAATGAGAATGGGGCCAACGCTTTCTAATTCCTTCTACAATGTGTTCTATAAGGTTAAGGTTAAGGAGAGTAAAAAATGAATTCTGTTGTTAAATGTCAAAGATAATTAATTATTTTTTACCTACTATGAATATTGATGAATATTGAATTTAGACGTGTGACGAAGTAGTACCGTATATATCATCACATAACTTAATAGGTTGAGGTGATACCTTATGGGCATGTGGTTAGGAGAGGAGAGATTGTTATAGGAAATATTATTTTGAGAATAGATTTGGGTATGAATAGGAGTAAACCAAAAAGGGTCGCCGGAATCGCACCGAACGACTTTTTAAGTTCGAAACGGAATAGGCTAAGTTCGCCAATTTTAACTTCGAACGGGTAATTTCGAAACAAATTCAATAAAAATCGAATAAATTCCGACACATAATAAATCAGAGAATTATTCTGTGTCGGAATTTATATGTTTTTTATCGAATTTGTTTCGAAATTATCCGTTCGAAGTTATAAAATTGGCGAACTTATTCCGTTCGAACTTAAAATTTTTCGAAGCTATTCCGGCGACCCAACCAAAATAGTTTTCGGAATCGGATCTCATTATTATAGAAAGGATATTGATATAATTTATTATGAAGGTATAGGCTACGGTATATGTGCTGGGAACGTGGATCAAGATATGGATTGTAGAAACGATATGGAGCTTTAAAGAGCGCAGGAAGCGTAACGAATTACGAATTAAACCTTATTTTCAGTTCTCATTACTCACTTTCCAAGTATTTTTATGCCTACTTACCATATCATTTTTCTTATTAAATATTCTAAACATTTTTTAAACTTAAAAGAAAGTAGCTATTTATTTTAACTTCAACCATTTTCGTTTTCAAAATAATTTTCTCTGGGCTAGCAGGAACCTTTCAATGGCCATTGTGATGTATCCAGATGAAAGGAAGTAAACAAAGGATAAAAATATCTGTCTTTTGTTTTTAATTTTATTTCTTAAATTAATGTACTTTAAATATGTTAATAACGGTTAAAGAAATACAAAATTATCTTATTATGAATTATTTATTTTATCTTAGCCTACTAAAACGAGGATGAATATATTTTGCTAAACACATCTTTCAAATTTTAAATGCGCACGTGCGTTGCTATAGTATTTCTTTTCAGTCAATAAATGAATCAATGGCGATCAATAGTGGTCAATCAGCTGATATGAACTAATAAGGGAAGAAAAACTATTGCACACTGAGGGATACTGAAAAATACCGTACGTTTTAGCTAATTTCAGCTACAGAGGCTAATAATATTGAGGTAAACATTAAGGATACATAGAACCGGGATCGTTTTTCAATAGGCGTGTTCGGAATCAACTCCGAGACGTCGAGATAAGTACCATGTGACCGGAACTGTTATTTTAGATGGCGGGAATATACATACAATTCAATCGTAGCGCGGGAAGTCAAAATTTTAATTTCATTAAAATAAATAATTCATGGACCGATTCACGTCATTCAATTTTTAAATACATTACTGAAACACCAGACACGGTTTAATTTAATTTTTACAGTCTGAAAATGCCTGTAGGGCTACGCTTCCCAGTGCCTTTAAAATTATAGTTTTCTTTCCGTGATAATGAAAACGAAGATTTACAGAAAGGCCTGGCATGTATAAATTTGAATAATATTAAATAGCCTACTGTTGCTGATAACAATCATAATAATGTAAAAATCTTATTAAGTTTATTTAATTAAAATATTAAAATATTAAAAATAAATATAAATATTTAACGTGATTTTAAAATTCGGCCTGAAAACTTTTAAATTACGCTAATTTTAAGGAGGGTCAAATATGACCCCACAGTAGGACTAGGAACACTTAATTTTTTTTTTTGAAGGACCGCAGGGATATAGTACGTTTACATAGAAAAGTTTTCAATGGAGTTTATGCGGTCATACCACGACTCTTATTCAAGAGGACATGAGTGGTGTTTGAATTAATAACTGTAGTGACATAAAATGTTAGTAGTTTTTTAAATATTTTATTTCATGCTGTAAAACATAATTTCTTTTGTTTTCGAAGAGATCTAACAATTAAGAACATTTTTAATTATAATTCTGTCATATTCGTTCAAGGATTAAGACTAGGTTATACTAATTATTTATTTCAAGATTTTTCAATTTGTTATTTAATGACCAGTGGCGGAACTCACCGAGAGGGCTTCATGACTCATGGGCGCATGAAATTTTTTTGTAGGTGTGGTAAATATAATCTAAAATTATAAGTTAAAATTCTGGAATCCGACTTTATATTAAAAATAATTGATTACGACACTTTCTCCTCTTTTTGCAGTAACTTTATTTTCTTAGTCGAATTCATTAAAAGTAACGAGCGTTACATGTTACGGGTGCCTCCGCACTCCATCGTCAGACGCGACAACAGTGTCAAATCAGTAAAATTTAGCCAGCAGGCGGTATAAATATATCATACATCATTTTAAAAAATTGTTGAAATTTTGCATTCTCGAATATCTTTGTATTTTTGCTGACAATCCCATAATGTTTTACGATTTCGAATAGCTGGATCTAAGTTATTTAAGACGAACATTTGGTGTAACTTATCCAATAATTATGTCCATTTTCGTTCAAGGGATATCATACGAATATAATTATTATTATTTTTAGAATAATGCATTGCAGTCCTACTTATAGTAGTTCTCAAGTTTCTTCCGGGTCGGGGCCTAAATTCTTGCTAAGCTTAGTATACGTCATTGAATCATTCAGGAAAATCTTATGAATATTATAATCAGAGAAAATTAATGTGAATTTTTGAGATATACATCTTGAATGAAAAATGGTTGGCAGAAGTCTAATGTGAAAAAAAAAATTCGAATACAGCTAATAACTCATGACCTGCTGGGCAAAGTTCGACGTTTGCAGATCTTATTTAAGTCCAAAATGTCTTGCCAAAAATTAGTTAACACTGTATAATACGTGGTATACATAACCAAAGATAACCTGTATATAACACTAACTTGGTTAACTCCAAAACTCTGCCTAACTTGCTCGTTTGGCACATCACATCTTACCCCATTTTCTGTTGTTATTTTAGCCCTCTCTTCTTGTTTTTATTAAGTCGGTTTAAAAAGGTTTTTTAATGCATTTTTCCTTGTCTAACTGCACTAAATATGTGGGTCACCTAAAAACAAAAACTTCCGTAGCGCACATGAGAGTGAAAGGTGCCAGCTATGGGGCGCCGATTAGTACGAAAAATTGGCTTGAGTTGCGGATTTCTTAAGATAATACTCTGAATCCCTGATATAATTTTACATGTGCTAATAATTGTAATTATTTGTTTGCCGCGGAGATCAATTCGCACCCAACCAATATCCGTGGGGGGGGGGTTACATCCAGAATTTCCGCGGTTCAAAGCCACCTGAGGCTGGTAAAAATTTCTGGTTGAATCAGTACCGTACGGTACCTTAGTACCTATAATAATAATAAAAAGCGCTCAGGCGGAGTTTAAGGGGGTTGGATCGCGAATTCGAAGGTATCATGAAAATTCTGAAATTTTTTTTAAAGTAGAGTAAACCCTTCTAATGAGATTTCAGAATTAAAAATGATAGGTCACCGAAGAAATTTCGATTACGGAGATTGTAGGTTTTAAAGTTGACTAAAATATTTGTGTTTTGAAGCTTCCATAGAAACCTATGGCCCATAGGTTTCTATGGAAGCTTCGAAAACACATTATGTTATAGTACGGTCCAGAAGTTCAAATAGGTCCCATAGGCTATGGGACCTATTTAAACTTCTGGACCGTATAACACGGGATTTTCCTATACCGCATTTGATCCACGCTCCAACATCTTCAAAACCGAGGTTGCTCTGTGTAAACCCCCTTGCTCTATTCAGATTTTTTTAAAAACTTTTGTGATCATCCCCTGGTCATATTAGGAAGATTGTATATGTACTTATGTGGATGTCCTTGGCAAATTCAAATCTCACTCCCCTCGTCGTCGAGTTACGAACCTTCGTTGTCGCTCACCGGCAACGCAAAGTTAAAGAATAAACTAACAAACTCGCGAAGGCTATAAGTTACCTAAAAGATTGAACTGCAGCCCTAATTTGTTTCCAAGTTATGCATGGCTATTGTATTTAGTGCAAAACTAAAATAAAGTCTTTTTATGGCAATTTGTCTGGTTCGGCTGTCCGTAGAGAGTGACTTCGAATTAGAGCCAAATTTTCGAGTGCCAAGTTTTTCACGTTTTGAAAATAGAAATAATATCCGGACACAATGGACGAAAAACGAAGCGCAATGATACAAAATTATTCGCAGCTTATTCCTTTTTTTGTTCACCACTATTGTAATTATAGTTCAAACCACCTTAGTTACCTAATCGGTACATTAGAGTCGCTGACATCAGGCCACATTTAGAAAATGTCACATTTGAATATAGCGTTCAGGGCTTTGAACGCTATAAAAGAATATATTATTTTCGTCTTCATTAAGATTTGCGAACAATTCATCCCAAACAATCATATCCGAACAACTTGTACCGGTACCCGAAGTCCGAACAATGGTTCCCCGAATAATACGTACTCCCTGACGACTCGTCTCCAACAACTCGTACCCGTATCCGTACAACTTGTACCCGAACAGTGGTCCCCCGAATAATACGTCCCCGGTCCTGTAACCGGTCGATCCCGTTTATTGTTATTTATTTTCTTTTTCTACTTATATCTTTTTCGTACTTTGCGACTTAGATTTTGTAAGTTGTGGGATCGTAAGTGACGCAGTTTCATTTTGCCCGGACAATTCGTCCCCAAAATTTAGAAGAATTACCCAGAAACTCGTCTTCAGCAAGTGAAGTACCCGAACAACTCGTACGAAATGTTAGGGAGTATTGTTTCGGGGACCAATAATTGTTAGGGTATACGATCGAGTTGTTAGGAACGAATCGTCCCCAAATCTTCATTAACCTCTGTAATATCTTAGGGTCAATTAAACCAAATAGACCAGCCTACGAGCTGTAGGCTGGTGGCATCGATTGCTTGGGTAACTTTCGATTTAAACCGTGCTTGGTTCAGTTAAGTGATAGAATGCAGTTGTAGAATGTCTCTTAAACCCCATTTATACGAAGTACGACCAGTTTTAAGCCCTTTAATCTTTACCCTATCTCTCCTAAACAGAAATAGAGAACCAATCTACGAATTATTGGAAATGGATAGCTATTTCCCGCCTATCTTTAAATATAAATATTTAAATAAGTTACGTATACCGGTATACAACGTAGTGACTTTTAGATTGCTAACTTAGCCAACCTTATTATATAATTATTATAGAGTTATAGGATAGGCTACCTTGTTAAATATTAAAACAGTAAATCAGAGGTGGTATTCGTGAACATTTTATAACTTGACGCCTCAAAACAAATCCGGACTTAAATATTGTTTCAAACATCTGCGCCATTAGAGCATTTTTGAGAATGCTCGCTCTGTATAAATACAAATAGGGAAAGTGAAATGGGATACCTTTTTGTGTGTATGTGTATACCATACAACTCAAAACTTTTACTTCTATTTTCTTTTACTTAGAATAATAGTCGATGTGGGTGCTTGGTGCGACATCTACAGGTCGGGTTAGGCATTTTTATTTTGGCACTTTGTTTTTAGTACGAATAGTGAGTACGAATATGGGTGTCCAAAACTGCTCAGAGAATATTATGCATGCCAAATTTAAGTGGTTTTGATCCAAACTGAGGCTGGTATATGAATTGCAGGGTTCCGAGTTCAAATTCTTAAAGTGGAGGCTCTTTCGGATGCGAATTTAAACATTAATTTGTCCCAATTTTCTGGGTAGATCCCCTTGCTCTCTGCATATTAAATAATCCTTAGGGATGACGCTTATAATTATAGGCCTGCTAGCTCCAGTTGTTTATAATTGTTGTGAACTTGAGTTCAAAGCTCGAACGACTGAGGCTGGTTATGACCTTCGTTGTTGTTCACCGTTACCGTATACGTACAGTTTCAAATGAGAAAAAAGTTTCGTAATTTATTTGAATTTTATGGACTATTTGGATCGTGGATGACAGGCTAGTTAGTATAGGAAAATCCCATGTTAAAAATGAAAGTATCGAGAAAGTTGTTAATTTTTTCTTAAGATAGAGTAAACGCCCTGTCTAATGAGTCATTTCAGTATTAAAAATGTCAAGTCACCGAACTATTTCGGGAAATACAAGCCCCAGAAGTTTGTATATTATAGGTTTTTTATGGAAGAATAAATATTTAATGCAACTTTGGAACTCCCAAAATCTCCGGAAATTCTTCGGTGACGTATCATTAAAAAAACCGGAAACTCATTTAGAAGGGTTAATTTACTCTATCATAATTATAGGGAAAAAATTTCACAATTTTCTTGATACGAGTAAAACTTTTAATTCACGATCCAACGCCCTAATGACGGCATCAGTTTTGCTTGCACCTTCACAAACATGATGTTTGAATCTTACCGAGTTTGGTGTGAATATTTTGGGAAGTGATGTGACGGTCCCCCCTTCTCGCCCCCCAAAAAAATAACTAAACACATCATAGAGGGTTTACGAAGCAAGCTCGGGAGAAGCTGCGGATGATATGAGTTCTCGCGGTGTTATTTACATCATTTTTCCGTGTACACAGAACCTTTTCTTGGCTGCTTCGCTGGTCAAATTTGGAAGTGCATGGCGAGGTTTTTCTCTGCGATTCAAGCTCCTATCACTCAGCTGTACCCAGCTTCCCAAAAAACCTACCAAAAATAGACTCGAAATAAGTAACTTGCAAAAAATAGCTTTTTTTCCTTCCTTCAACAAAACGAACAGGGGATCTCGGCCGGGGAAAGGGAGGGGATATGAAACAAGAATTACGAGCATACATTTTTTTTTCCTGAGTTACTTTGCGTTCGTTGAAAAAATTATGGCATTTTAGTCGGCGTGTTTTTGGATGACGAAAAGACGGGGGAAAAAAGCATTAAAAAGTACTAAGTTTGTTTGTTTGTAAGTAAAGTAAAGTATATAAGACCAACCTCTTTGAAAATTGATATTCAAGCATTTTTATTTTTCACTTCGCCACGTTATTTATCTTAAACTTTTTTTAAAAGTGGGTTTTCGGTCTATTTCAAAGGTTTAAAAGCTGATCGGCTCATAATATGAAGCCCTCTTTCAAAAGCTACGATTTTTTGTTCAGCAGATTCCTAAAATTCGTATTTTCTTCGAAACCCTTGAACGAGTATGGACAAATATTATCCAAAATATTAGTCTTGGATAGATCTATTCGAAAATGTAAAAATATGTTGGAGTTACAGCATGAAATAAAAAGATATATGAGACATAATTAATTATACTCAATCGAAAGCCACATGATTCAGTAATTTAATTTTTTTCATGCTGTAACCCCATAATTTTTTTACGTTTTCTAATAGATCCTATCCGGATCCGACACGAATAAGTTTAAAATACGAAAGACTTTATAATCTTAATTCTTAATATTTTAGCCTACTTAACTTAATACGTACCGTAATACACAAAGCACTGCCTACTGAATACGGGTACTTTAGAAGGCAGTGGTTAAAGTAACAAAAATTTAACCAGCATCCATGATTCCATAGTATATTTACAATACAGTACGAATAAGAATTGCGTATAATGAATTCGAGTTTGTGATATTACTATTAGTTTTATTTGAAATTGGACTGAATCCTATATCCAACTTTAAAAAAGCATATTTATAACTTGTTTTCAAAATGCTTTATGGCTCCATATATTAAGGTTAATATGTAAAGTTTAGACATGTTTTTGACACACCTACCACCGAAAAAAAGGACCAACTTGATTTGTAGCTTGGCTATGGCTATTTCATTTTATTTAAATAACTTTTATTTGCATACTGTACACTTTTTGGTGGAACATAGCTAACTACTTCAAACTTACGAAAACTACGGTACGGTATTTGTTTTGTATAACCCCCATACGGTAGAAAAATCAAAGGAATACCTTCAGTCCCTTAAAATATACAGTGAACCAAGCGCTCTCTTGCCTCTGAACCCAAGTTATCAGGCCGACTGAGGCTGGTAAGAATTTTTAACACAGCAAATTATTGGCCTAGGAAGGCGGTGAAGCTTCAGTAGGGTAAATAGGCCGGGTTTAAATACAGGTACATATACCTATAACCTAGATCATTGATTACGAGTATGTAATACCGTGTAATAATATTCGAGAAATTTCTTGAAGATTAATTTCTTGGCAAGCATCTAATAACCCTATTACAAAATCGTATGTTTACGAACTATGTTTATCCAGGTTAAATATTTTTTCAGAGTTTATTAATAAAATTGCTTAGCTTAGGTTGGTTGGTCTATGACCGTCGCATATTACGATTTAAATTTAGGCTAATTTCATATGTAGCGGGTTTATTGATTTATTGTATAAGTTATCTCAAAAATAAAGTTTTTTTTTACATACAGTATTTTAAGTGATCAGCCAAAAACATCAAACTAGGGAGAGAAAATAAAATATAATTTTTTTTTTTTTTACTGTAGAAGATTTTTAATCATTTGTTGAAGGGACGACCACTTTTGTTTTCTCTGCCTTATACTCGTATCATCTCCCTCGAGTTGATTTTTCTGATTGATCAGTTTAAAATGAATGAATTCGTTCTACGTATCTATCCCAAAAACGAAAACAGCCATTTTTAACCTGGTATATCATGTTTATTAACTTATTATAATAATTAAGTTATGTGGAATGCACGGATATTTAAAATTAATTATAAAAAAATATCCTAATGTTAAGGTTAAACCACTGCCAGTGGTATTAACTTACTACTGTCTACTAGTATTGAGAAGAAGTGGACTGACGGAGTCCCATCAGGCATATACCCTTTTCCTAAATTCTGTTTTTAATCTCTTTCAGTTAAAACAGCACAGCAATTCCATATGCGATAATCTACCTGTTCTCGATCTCATTGGACATTTACTTCAATTTACCGGAAATTTCGAAGTCAAGATACAGGGTATAAAGACCATTTTATTATTTTTTGGAAAGTTAGTTATTATATCATGTCTGCTAAGACGAGTTTAAATTAATTCCAATCTTATACAATTTTTATTTTCAGAAATATTGGTCAGTTACTTATGCGATGGCCTCAGTTACCCCGATGAAGAGATTAAGTCGAGTATTATGATCCTGCTTGGTCAAATACTACTTACATTCGGAATTTCGAATCTGAGACTGTTTTCATTGACCAAAGACATTATTCGTTTACTCAATTCAGCCGTTTCAAAAACCCTTCAAATCGCCACTCTGGGTAGGCCTAATCATTATTTATTATACAGTAGCATGAATCTATTATATAACACCATATTATGTTATAGATTCATGATTATAGTAATTATTTTCTTACAATTTCTACATTGCTTTTAAAGTGATAGCACCTTAAAAATAAATTATTTAACTTACATTAAACCGTTATAACAAATTTACAACATATATTTTAAAAGTAGGCCTAATTTCCACTTTTTTACTTTCTTCCAATTATATTATAAAGTTATTTTAATCGAGTTACCTTTTTTTTTAATATTCTTCTTATAAATTTACACTTGTGGCAGCCTTGAACTGCTCCTCTGCATATACGTATTACGTACTCCTCCCGTCTCAGTCAGGGCTGCTTTTTCAAATCATAAAATAAACTATTTAAAAAAATTAATATTTAATAAATTAATGGTTAAAAAATAAATGTTTGGAAGAAAATAATAAGTGGAAATTACTATAAACTTTTTAAAAAATTAAGTTTTAATGTAGGCCCTAATTGAAATAAATGTTTTTTTAGAGATTCAATCACTTTAACGTATTATATTAAAGAGTGATTAAAACCTACAACTACACCCGTATAATACAAAAGAGTATCATATATAATCGGTCACCTTCTACCTGAGATATACCGTACAATTTTAAAGTTTATTTAAAATAAATAATACAAGTCATGAAAACTTCTTCATATAGATTTTAACCTGATATGAAGCTAGGAGTTTGTATCCCAAGATGGTGTAGAAACTGGGACACATATCCTCGTTTAGATAGCAATTTCACTATTTTTAGAACTTTAGGAGTTGATGTGTAATCTATCCAGAATTTTTTTTCGCCGTTTTTGAGAGTATGGGGGCAGCACGCATCAAGCGGCAAACTCATTTATTTATTTTGTTTTTTAATGTTTTTCTTCCGAACATAAGGAATGCACAAATATAGAAAGTTACTAGTGGGACCATTCATTTTTCACGCGTTCAAATTTAGTTTGTCAGCCAACGAGATTATTCATTTTGCATGTTTTTTTAAAACTTTATTTTAAGGTGTTAACGAGTTGAAAACACCTCCAGTAAATCTGGGACCTAAATAAGTTAAATGACCCAACCGATATCCTTATAACTTAGTTAGTTCAAAAATATAGTTAAAGTTGGATTAAGTTATTAAAAAAACCCTAACATTATAATAACAGTATAATAAATACCATAACCCTATAATTTACCGTAGTTCAGATATTTTCGTTTCTGGGTTACGAAAGTAACGAAACGAAATACCTATTCTCTTGACAAAATTAACGCGCACGTAACGAAATTAAACGCTCTCGGTGTGCGATGCAAATCAAGCAATAGCAGAGGGTTCTAGATGTGCTAAAAGGGGGCAGAGAGTGCAGAGGGTGCAGAGAGAAAGGGGGTCTACATATAAGAAAGACCTTGTTTAAATTTTAACTCTCATCCGAAAGAACAGCCACTTTCCAGGGGAAAGTGGCTCCCCCATTTCTGGGGGAGTAAAATTCTTAAAGTTGCGGCTTTTTGTTTACTTATTTAAAAAAATATATTATAAATTCTTGAAGTTGCGGCTCTTATGAAACTTTGAATCACTTAACTCTGTTAGGTCTGTGTAGATCCCCGTTGCTTTCCGTAATTTAAAGAACATTAGTCTATTTTAATTAAAAAGGATATTAGCCTTCTCCCCCTGATCATGTAGGTTAAAATGCAAATATTTACTCTGTCGTCGGGTTAAACCGCAACTTTTAAGAAATATTCGAAAAAATTAGGATTTTATGAGAGGAGATATAATAAAAATAATATGTTTTTTATTTGCATAGAATTCATGATGTTAATGACTAGAGATGCGGCCATTTTGACTCATCTTTCGACAGAGAAGGTAGATGGCGGCACCGTACAGACGGGCTTTCGAAGAATGTTGCTAAATCGGGAATCGGAAGTACTTGTGGCGTGCACCCAGTGTTTGGCGGCCATGCTGTCGGCCAGAGAGAGCCCAGACGTCGCCGCCTCCCTCTTACGTAACGAGATCGCCGAAGGACTATTCGAAATACTTGGCAGTGCCGACGACAGCATGACAGAGTAACGGCCCAGACTTTGTTTCCTCATTATTTATTATAAGTCTTGAATTCTTAACATGGATCTAAACCGAAATTGAGATATATTTCATCGGGTTAATCCTGCCCGAAATCCAAAATATCTCATACACCTTGTTTCCATGTGCGCGCTAATTCGAATTAAGCAAACTCGGATTAGCGTTTTTGCTAAGGAAAAAAAATTGATATCTTCGAACGAAAATGGACATATACGATAGATACACCAAAATTCGTCTTGAAAAGATATATTCGAACATCAATCGAACTAGAAATTTCAGTAATTTTGAAAAATCTTTAAAATATCTATACTGTATTCGAAAACGTAAAAAAAATTATGGGGTCGTCGCGATCCCATAATATTTTTACGTTTTCGAATATATATTTTCAAGACGAAAATTTTGTTGTATCATAAGTCCATTTTCGTTCAAGGATTACGTTACGAAGATATCAATTATTTTTCCTTCGCAAAAACGCTAATCCGAGTTTGCTTATTTCGAATTAGAGCGCATGACATGGAAACGTAGTGTTTGTTTTACATTATTAATAAAATTTTAAAATTTGTATCTAGGTGCATTCTTTCATGTCTGACAATGCTTTCCAATTGTGAAGAATTCTTTAGCCAATGCCACAGTGTTTATGGTAAAAAATATATCAAATTTAATGATAATACGGTAAATTACTTCACTTTGTCTTCACTGTGTCTCTAGGTTTTTCGTCTTTGCTTCAAAGTACTTCCAGATTTATCGAAAACAAGCGGTATAACCTACAGATTATGCATTTTGTCTTTATCAAACTCATTTTCAAAAAGTACGTCATTACAAGTACAGTAAATCCAACATTAGTCTCCTTAGAGCGAGTCCTTCAAATTTCGTTTAATTTTCAGACAACCTGTATCAACGCCACTTCTAAGTTTGTCTGTCGCTGTCGAAGAGACT
>JAQGBM010000733.1:0-12512 GCA_034698405.1 Symphylella vulgaris | reverse complement strand
GGTTCGCTTTTTCGCAATCGGTTATTTTGCTTTAAAATAACTTTCTCAATTTGGATCTTTTAAGAAAACTAAATACACGATTATTATCTATATTTATCACACATATTTGATTAGCTTAGCAGTTTCCTTGGAATAAATGCACTTTAAGAATTTTTATGAAAAATGTTATTTACAATTCATTATTGCAATCATGGTATAGTTTGTATAGAAATGTCTACCTTTTTTCTTAGGCGAACACATTTGGTTAGTTTTGGACGGCCCCGTGGACCCAATGTGGATCGAGAACCTAAACTCTGTCCTGGACGATAACAAGACCCTGACCCTGGCCAACGGAGACCGGTTACCAATGTCTCCCACGTGTAAGGTGATTTTCGAACCCCACAACATAGACAACGCATCTCCGGCCACGGTTTCTCGAAACGGAATGGTCTACATGAGCAGTTCCGTACTGGACTGGATCCCAGTATTACAGGTAAGTTATATACGATCATATCTGATAAAATACGTAAAGTTTGGTGTTTACGGTTTTTGTAAAATATTGATTCCCACAGAGTGCTTTTTTGTATGTTGCGTCAAGACTCAAGAGGAGATTTTGATTTTGGGTTTTGTAACCCTTGAACGAACGTAGACGGATTGTAACTTATACACAGCTATAAAATAATTGTCGTGAATAGATGCCTATTCGAAAATATATAGGATCACAGGATGAAATGAAAATATGATTATTTTATCTCAAATTTACTAAATTTCTGGTGGAATCCAGAAACACAAAAGGGAGAAAGAAGGGGATCTCGTTGACGTAATTGAGAATGAATAAGCCAATTATAGGCCTATTTAGTGTAAACTTACGTGAAATAATGCTCTCAACTCGCATTCTTAAAAATTACGTCAATGAGTTCATCTTCTAACTCTGCTTTGTGCCGGCGCCGTTGGTCTAGAGGAAACGTGCTCGCCTTCAGACCCTAAGGTTGCGGGTTCAAACCCGGGCGAGGTCGGTAGAAATTTTAGGATGAGAAATTTTCTTGGGTGCGGCTCCTTCGGAAGAGAGTTTAAACCGAGGTCCCGTGTAGATCCCCTTTGCACTCTACACTGTTTAAAGAACCCTCATACAGGTCTGTAATTCCTGTTCCTGAGGCAAAATTGGCTCAGGAAGGTGGTGAAGGTTCACCCCATGGCGTCGGTGTTTAGCCTTTGTAGCAGAATTAAGCCGACGTTAAAGAAATAAACAAATATCTCCCGAATTTCGGCTGTGTCCTGACATTTTTAAAGCGGAAATCTCATCAAGGGTTCACTCTTATATTGTCATATGTTTAAAAAAATCCCAACTTTCTTGATACTTTTATTTTTAACATGGGATTTTCCTATATCAGCCGGTCATCCACTATCCAACGTCCTGAAATTACCAACCAACGGCATACATAAAACTAACAAAAACAAACGGAGTTTTTGTCTCTGTCAGCAGGTGTTTGAAAAAAAACTGTTAAAAGAAAGAGATAGACGTTACCTTTTTAGAATTTAAAAAGAGATAGATTCGCAGGTGAAAATATAACTTATAGGATATAGAAAAAGCTTTTAGAAAAATAGGATGGAGGCAGCTGGCTAAATACAAAGTTTTTCTGACCTAAAAAAATTCAATAAAACTCATATTTTCAAAGGGATTTTGGTATAAAAAATAAAAATCTCGGTTACTTTAATGTGTGTTTTTTATTATATTTAATTTAATTTATATTAAATAAATAAATTGTATTTTTTTATCGTATTAAAACTATAATGATAGCTCTTGTTCTTAAAAATAGATTTAATATTTTGAAATTGAATGCAACAAGGTTATTAGCTTAGCTCAATAAAAAAATAGCGCTTTACACCTGCCTAGTCCCTGGAAGTGCTAGGGGATGCATTGGTAGTCTGTGTGGTAACTTAGCTTCCAAATCTTGGAGGTTGCGTGCTTGCCTCAGAATCCAAAATATTGCTAGTTAAACTCAAATCCCTGGCTGATATATGAATTTTTTTGGGGGGTGAAATTCGTAAAGCTGCGGCTCTTTCGGATATATGAGATTGTAAAAATGGAGTCATGATGAATGTAGATCCCCTTGCCCTCTGAATTGCAATCGGTATAAGTTATTTAAAAAACTTTATATGTCAGTACTCAGTAATGACTTCTCCCTTGGTCGTATTTATCATAGGCGGGAATATAGGGTTTGGAACTGATACCGGTACCGAAATAGCGAAAAAAATTGGACCAGAATTTAATGGGTTCATTAAAAATTGAACTGGAACCGAAATTTTTAGGAAGAAACCCATTAAATTGAAGCTAAAACGTCACTTTTGAAAACTAGATTTGGAACCGCCGAAACCGGTAGCGGAACCTAAAATTAAGTTTTTTTTTAAAGAACCGGAATTAATCGGTACCAAAAATATGAAAACGGTTCCGAACACTTGACGCTATGTATTAAAATATCACTACGTCTTCGGGTTATGAGATGACCTTCGTTTTTCGGCTTTTCGCTCACTGCGAGGTTAAAAAATCAAACCTTAACAAGCTTACTCTACAGCTTTACTACAACGATACCGTACTTATAACTCGTACAGTACCATTATTATTACGGTATATATCACTATACTTTTTTCCTTATCTTTGGAGTTCAGTGTCACTGCTGTATAGTCCCGATCTCTGTTATTAGAGCTGCATTCCTACCCCCTGTGCAGAGTTGAGGCGCCAAACCCATACGAGCTTAACTCAGTTCAGTCAGTGTACTGTATAGTAATCAATTAAGCTGCCGGGGGAGGAAAGCCTGAGAGGAGGTTGGATCAAGAAAAGAAATCAGACGTCCATGCTGGAATCTTGTGATATGGCTGTCCGATTGAGAATTTTTTTTGTTACTATAGCTGGATTCACAGTTAAATATCTATCAAACTCGGGGCAAACGGATTGCATGAAGACTTTCTCTCCCAACTTTAAGATATATGGAAAGACCCTTCGCGCTTGCCTTTGAACCCAAATTTTGCTTTTTTCAAATCCCGGCTGAGGCTGGTAAGAATTTCTTGGAGAGGGATATAAGTTATTGTAAAAAGTAATGCGTGACTGTTATTTCGGTCTGTCAATGTAGATTCCCTTACTCTCTTCACATTGAAGAAGTCTTTATGTCAGGGTGACACCTTATAGGGTGAATGCCTTATAGGATAAATAGGCTAAAATAAAAATTGCCCCAGTGGTACAGTAGTTAGCGCGCTTGCTTCTGAATCCGGAAGGTCCGCGGGCTCAAACCCCGGCTGAGGCAGGTAAAAATTTCAGAGTGTAAAGGGGATCTACACAAGACTCTTGTTTAGATCCCCTTTACACTCTGCGCATTAAAGAACCTTCATACAGGTCTGTAAATCTTGTCCCTGAGTCAAAATTCAAATCTCTCACTCCGTCATCGGGTTATGACCTTCGACGTTAAAAAATCAAATCAACAAACAATTAAACCGATATAAAATAAATTTATAATTAAAAAAATGCCAAATTTTAAAGCAATTTCCCCTTCAAATAACTTACGTATGCTATTATCCCTTTTAGAACAAACATCCCCTATATAGTATTCCCTTCTCCCACTCCCCCTCAGTCTCTCCTGGCGAATATCACACGTGTTCCTCGTCTGGGATATCAGCCAGTTTCTGCAACCGCAGTGGGTTTCACCAGCGGGGGTGGCATATTCTATTTTCTATTTTTTTTTTTTCGAAGCACAGCCTTTTCGCTGTCCTTTAATTTTCCCTCTTTCCCCTTCAAACTGCTGTCCGTCCATCAGACACCGCAAATAGAGTCTACTATAGCTTCCCTATAACTTAGTCTATTCCCCTAAAATCTGTACACTACACTACACACTGTATGGAGTATTATACGGGAGTATCACGTTTACGTCAAAAATCTGGGAGAAGTATAATTGAAAATATGCCTGGGGGAATTTTAGCCAGCTAGCTACTGATACCCTGATCTTTCGGTGTTAGAAGTACTTTGAATCCCAGGATTTAGCCAGAATTAGGGTTCCAAAATCCTGGTCAAATGTGGTTGGGATGAAGGTTTTAATAAAATATTGTCGTGTATAAATTCTGTAACTGTAATTATATCTCATTGTACCGATTTATTTATTTATTTTCAGTTAGTACCTGAACATGTAGTCATGACACCGGAAGAAAAGCAGGAATTGTTGGCAAGATAGTATCCTTTTGTTACCTGAAAGTCTGGTCTGTTCTAAGCGAAGAAGTTTATTTTTGGTGGGGTGGGGATGGGGCGAATGTTTTAAATTTATTAACAAAAATATTTAGTAGGCTGCTCAATCTACTGACTGTAATTTTGTTTCTTTATGTCACATATTTCTTTAACCTTTGATTTTAAAGTAAATTAAAGGAAAACCAACTCATGAGGATCCAGTCAGGTGATCCAGTTGCCAGGTACTTTGGACTCAAACGAGGACAAGTAAGTTGATTTACTTTTTAAAATATTGGTAATTTTAACTGAGGTAAAAATAATATTTGTATGTTTTTTAAATATTTTTATTTATTCTATTTTTTAAGTATTAACAAAAACGAAATTAATAAATACTGTATTTAAAAATAAGTCTGGTCGCTGTAAAATATAGTCTGGTACTCCAAAAACATGTTTTGGGAGTCCCAATTTCGCTAACAAACCTATGACAATAATTTTAATATTTTACCACTTTTGACTTCAAATTTACGAGAAATATGATTTAAGATTCGGTAGTCTTCGACCCTGTATATCTCTTTTAAATTTGAACCCCTAGTTTAAATGTAATCTCTTCCCCTGTTCTCTGTAATCTGTTCCCCTTCCATAAAAAAAATTTGCCGCTGACCCTGCCCGTAAGCTCAAAATTTAAAAATCCTGATTTTTAATACTATCCTCACAAAACATGGTAGCGCAGGCCCAGATTTCCGCAAGTGCAGACTAGGCAGGCGGCAAAAATTTTAATTTTTACAGGTGCGCCCGCCCCTCATAGGCCCAACGGAGGTACCGTATAGTTAAAAAGCTCGAAATTTGACTTGCATGCTAAAAACCCTATGGGGTGGGGGGCGGCAAATTTATCATTGCCTATTTATGGGCGTCAAAAATCTAAATCCGGGCTGCCTATTCGTATACGAGGAGGTCTAAAATTTCAGGTTTGATAGCACCAAATTAAAGCCAAGATAAGCTTACTATAACATTTAACAAAATCGATTATTTAGGCAGGGTATAATGATACGGGGGTTTACATTATGTATCGTACATTGCATACAAGCAAGAGTATGCGAGTGTGCTTGCTACTCGGGGACGAGTATTGATTTGAACTTGAATACAAGATTACATTGTTGGCTGGCTGCATAGAACTATGGGAGAACGGGAACTAGAGAGGTGTATCGCCATTAAACTAAAATATAGGGGCTAAACCCTTCTCCCCCGAAAATAAAAATAGGTTTTGTGCAGTCTTTAATGATATGGTAAAGGTTGAAGTATTTATTTTCTTCAAAATGCGTATAATGATAAAAATACGGAGGGGGAAGGGGAAGAAGGTTTAATATTGTGTGGGAGAAGTCCCCGGATGCTGCACATGGAGCATCGATTCTGGGGCTTTAATGACTCCCGGTGGGTTGAATCGAACGGAGGGAGGAGCGAGTTCAATTCGTCAAGAGTTCGCGGGAGCGTAACGACGAGAAAAGCTACTCGATGGACCGCGTTGCGTTTCGTCTCCTACAGAGCAAAATGGCGGCCATTTTACCTTTGGATTTGAACCCCCATAGATTATGAATCATGCTAATCAAAATAGGCTAGTTACCATAAGAATCCCTACGTTCTAAGCTAACGATACGTTAAGTTTTGTGGTACGGTAGTTTATTTAGTCTAAAGAGGGCTCTTTCCTTTCATACAATTTTTAGTTATACGGTACAAAATTATTCGATCGTCTACAACTACAAGTTACTGTTATGAATTGAAAATTCCGTGAACATTAATTTTACATAAGTATTCTAAACATTGAAAAGTCTCACAATAATTATTTCCACTGAGCACTGCATGATGAGCGAAATAGAACGTTATGCTATTTTCTTTAAAATACGGACCCTATTTTCGTAATTTTTTATTCAAATTTTCTACAGTATAATAATACCGTAGTTTTTTAATTTCTTTTATTATATTATTATTATAAATTTTATAAGTTTTGTTAAATATAGTATAATAAAAATAAAATAAATATTAAAATCGGTTGTTGAGTATTTTTCTCAAGTACAATGGGTTTTACTATGGAAAAATGTCCCAAGTCAAAAATAAGCGCACTAAAGACACTAAACAGGGGGTACATAAACAAGGACCCCTAAATCATGAATTTAGCTATTTTTCTATACACCCAATGCTAATGCTATAAGCACCGGGGGTAATTTGGTGGCGGAAGTTGATGGGTTAATTTAGTGGGATGTTTTTTAATCACTTATTTATCAAAACCTTTTTACATTAATATAATATAAAAATTAATTTCTCAATATGTTGGCGTTAATAAATATTAAAAAAAAAAAAAGAATATTAATGCAAAAAGGTTTGGATACATAACTGATTAAAAAACATCCCACCAAATTACCCCCATCAACTTCCGTCACCAAATTACCCCCGGTTACCTTACTGTTGCGTAGGATAGGTTAGGTTTAAAGTATATGATATGTAAGGTATAGTTAATATCAAAAATTCCTCCTTTCCCCATAAAGGAGGGGGGGGGGCGTAAAGGGACATACAGATCTAAGTCTAACTTATTTTTATGTATCAACAAAAAATATCAATATATTCCGCTGGGCCTAAAAAAAATTTTAATCCTATCGGTCACAGCTATAGCAGCAGTCCTACGAATACTCGAGTATGACGCATCTTTGGCATAAATAAACACACTCGCGCTTTACTGGGCTTTTTATGCACCAACGGGCATGCAGGCTTCTTTCTCCCTGTACAGTGCACACACTCGGTAATTTTCGCGAATCCCGGAATTATCATTTATTTTCGCAATTGATTTTTGCCAGAATGCGCTGCACGTGTAAGTTGGTTGTCGCTTGCAGCAGGCAGCCTGCGATGCTGCGCCAAATACTTTGCTTTTGCTCCTCTCTCCCGGTATACATACTCCGAAAACTCATTCGCATTTATGGATTTACGATATACGTACGGGTGTAGGATATAGGATGTATGTAGTATTATAAGCCTGAGGTATTTATAAATTATACAGCTTCGTAGATGAGTTGCAGCCTGCTTGCAGCGGAAGACCCATCCGTGTGATATTGGGTGTTGGCTGCTTCAAGTACAGCTGGCGTTGGTATAATGTTAATCCCGAAGTCTCAGCCTAATACTGAGATTAAAAATTCTGGAAGGACCGATTTACAATCATACAACTTTTACGTCCGGGTGCATGGAAGGAGGTTTACTCTTACTGGAGGGTTAACCTCAGGTTGGCGCACGAAAAAATTGATATCTTCTTAAGGGGATGACTACCTCCTACGATTCGTACTGCTGGTTTTTCTTAATTTTCATTACTTAAGCGACAAACAATATTAAAAACAAATAAAGTCCCGTATTCATACGTACACAATTGTTACTAATTTACGAAGGATTTGCAATTTTAAAATTTATTGTATTTGCAGGAAACCAAAGGCTGTAACGAATATTTGTCTTTAGTCCACATTCCTGCAAATACAATAAATTTTAAAATTATAAATCCTTCGTAAATTAGTAACAATATTGTGTGTATGAATACGAAACCTTATTTGTTTTTAATATTGTTTGTCGTTTAAGTTATTAAAATTAAGAAAAACCAATAGTACGAATCGTACGAGGTAGTCATCCCCTTAACAGTAAAAATTTACGTAAAACTATTCGTAAAACTTTGCGTAAAACTTTTACGTAAAATAATTTTTGAAATAACCCCTCATTACCGTCACAGGTCGCAATTATCGTTTATAAAAATAATGATGATAAATCGATTATATCATGATTATATTGTTATCGCAGTTATCGATATTGCGTTTCTTTTTAGACACTCGGTATATAGTAAACCAAATAAACCCTTCTGATAAGATTTCCGTTTTAAAAATGTCAGGGCACGTCGAAATTCTGGAGATGGATGTATAAGCCCCAGAAGCTTGCCAATATATGAATCCGGTAAGTCCGCGGTTCAAAGTTCTAACCCCGTCTGGGACTGGTGAGAATTTCGGGGAAGTGAAATCCTTATGAGAGTTCAAACCGAGGTCCTGCAGGACCTCGATTTAACTCGAGTGTACCCTGACACATGTGTCAGGGTACTCTGTGTAGTGTACTCTTCCCGTCCCGTTTGCATCACTCTGAACGTACGTTATAGAATTACCCTCATACAGGTTTGTAAATCCTGTCCCTGAGGCAAAATTCAAATCTCACTCCGTTGTCCTGTTCTGATTCGTTGTCGCTTACCGCGCATAAGGACCGCGGTGTCATAGGCCTTATAGATTCGATACGGGATAGCCTATCTGCATCAGATAGGCTATTGGATCAATGCTCTGCAATAATTTACTGTACTAGTGTACTCTTGTAGCATATCAAAAATAATAGAATAATGTCTGTAACTTGTCAAAGTGAGTATAAGTTTATAGGCCTACTATTCCCTTAGCGACTATCGTATAATCCAATTAGATGACGTATACATTTTCCGCCTCCTAACTTATATATATGACAAAGCCGGACGGTGTTCACTGTTCAGTGTTCATAAAAAGCAATTGAAGAATATAGCAAAAAACTATACACCATTTTTTTTTCGAAATAACTTATTAACCAACTTGGATTTCTTCATATACTTGCCCCAAAATGCCAGAAATCATTTTGAACTTGTACAGTATAAGAAGATCCGTTTTGCAAGAAAGCAACTTGTGTACGAGTATCATATAATATAAAGGCCGATTCCAAGTTAGGAGAACTGGAAGGAGAAAATCTAAGAGAAAACAGTTTTAAAAAACCTTCCTCCTGCTGCATAATGGTAGCAAAAATCTTTTGGTTTCTGATATACGACCGGATGAATAAAAATTATACTATTTTAGGCTAATTTAATCACAATCCCCCTCTAAAATATCTGATTTAAACCCTGCCTATTATACCTTGTATAGGAGAAATATACACGTACGAGACTAAGAGTAGGTTGCTATTTTAAGCATTGGCAACAAGGATTTTTTGATTTCTCCTACATCTTCTCATATATTTCTGAGTCCTACGGTAACATGTGAATTTGCCTTATAACTTTACCCTCTGGCTTGACATGCCTCTGAAGGAAACTCTATGGTTCCCATCACAGGGGTGGGACTTGGGCTTAATGATACCTATAATAATCAGAACTTAATTTCCGAATTTTTTAACGAGAAAAACAAAATCTCTAATAAAATGCCTATAAATTGATACCTTGATACAGTATTTTTGGTTTGTTCAGTGTGTGCTCTGACTCGAATAATTGAAAAATCGCTGCGCTAGGACTTTAAAAGCTATACATAGCTAATAACTTATACCATGATGGGCCATGTGCTGCTTGCTATCCTGCATTTTGGTTTTAATGATATTCTGGCGAGCTTTGAATATGTTTAATTTTAGGCGCGGCGGCATAATTACAATCGTGCCATATCCGACACAACCGACCATACGGGCTACATAAAATTTGATTACAGCTTTTTTGTATATACCATGTGGTGGTACGTGCAGTGTATTCCTTTTTTTTTCGGGACTTTTTTGATATAAAGTCTGCTGCAAAATGAAAACATACGCCCTTTAGGATAGAGCCATATTGGACTTATCACTTGTTGTAGTATAGCTTATGTGATAGGAAAATGGTTATTTCAGCATGTTGGATAAATTGCGCATTTGGGACATATTGGGAACAAAACCACTATAATAGGCTATCGTACTACAGCACGTAAAAAAAATTTTAAGAAATATAGGGATCCTGTGGCTCAATCTTTAACTCGTTTGGTACGTTGGTTTATTGTACTGAATACTCTGAAGGCCCCAACATCATTATATAGCCTAGATTCTACTATAGGCCTATAAGGATAGCAGGTCATATTAGGGAGATGAGAATAACTAAGTTTTAATACGTAGCTTGACAAATTTTAGATGGCGGATTAGTGGATTAATTGCCGGTATATGTGGATTGATGCAGATCAGAGTCGCTGATAGGCGGGACTTGAAATTTCGCCCCCTATACCCACAAAAACTATCTGCAAAATAAATAATAAAATTAAATAGCCTAAATGAAAATAACATAAGGGCCGAATTCATATGTCCGTTTAGACCACTCTAAAGCTGTAATTTTTTTTTAGGTTACAAGTCAAATTTTGATCATTTTAACTTTGTGAATGTAAAATAAGACGAATTTTTAGGATATTATTTTCAAAATTTTTCTTTCAATGTTTTTTTTTTTTTCCTGGGCTCGGGGTCCGGACAAAATGGCCTCGCGGTCCGGATGGCGGGTATACGTTAAAAGAAATTAAACGAACTACAGTAGCCTACAGTGCATTTTTTTTGTGGTATACTAACTTAACATTTCTCATACAGTCATATTACATTGCTATTCATTCTTCATCAAAAATCAGTAGAGCCTAAAATGCTTAATATTTAAAACTCTTCTACCGGACTAAATGGGAAAAATACAAAATATTTCAGGTATTTTTTTTGTTGTTACTAAAATATGTAATTACCTTAAAAGAATGGGAAAAAATTGTAATAATAATAAGAAGAATGGACTTCCATGAAAATGAATACATAATGAATGATGAAAGTATATGGAAAAATGTAATTTTAACATGAAACATCAAACAACATAAAAAGTAATAAAGATGAAAAATGCAACATCCGAAAAATAACACATGCACGGAAGTTTTTCCGCTGTTCTTTATTCTTTCAGTCCATTTAACGCATTGTATACGAACTGTTTATACGCCGTGTACGCAACGAAATAAAAGCGGGCATTATAATAAACATTGCAGGTAAACCACAGAGGCTCTACGGTGTACCAAAAAGTTACAGGGTGTACTTTTTGCTAATCAATAACTTAATAACTTACTTCAAGGGGTGAGTTGCTAACTTAGTAGTAGCGCTTGGCAGGGTTTGGGGCCGGGAAGTCGACAGCCGGGAGATCGACAGGTCGCCAGAGCGACTTATGCACCCTTCAACCGGGAGATCGACAAAAAAACACACGGTGCTACTCGATTTTTTTGTCGCTCTCGTGGTATGTCGATCTCATTTCAAGTCGATCTCCCGGTGGAAATATTAATAAAATAGCTCACCGACGAGTCGATCTCCCGCAGTCGATTCCTTGCCCCAAACTGCCCGAAACATGTTTTACCAATAAAATAACGAAAATGTTATCATTTTAAAATTATAGCTTATGCCCATCATGTTACTGGTGGGTCCTGTGGACTGGAAACATGAGACACAGCCGTATTATTATACAGTAATAGCTCGGTGGTTTCACTGATTTGGTCAATTATATCGCAGCACTCACACCAATACTTTTTGTTTTACACAAAATAAATTTAAATAAATAAATTACCCTTCCGACATGATGCTTGCGATGTTATTTTAATCCGATTGTAGTCTTCTTCATTTCATTTTTTTATGTTAATCCAAAGATATAGATAAGGAGGGGGTAGATTTTTTGGGAGGGGGTTAATCCTATAAAAGAAGCACAGCTAATAATCCACTTGATGATGACGTAATGGGACCATCATAATCACTAAATTCTTCTCTAAAAAACAAATTATGCAACACACAAACAAGTACTAATAATCCGTTATAGCTGATGTCGAAGATTAAGGTAAATTCCTAAGATATCCGTTAATATTAGAGAATAAGGTAAATTCCTTTATATTAAGGAAAAAGAGTAGTGGTAGTAGTAGTAAGTCTCTGGCATTAACTCGAAAATATCCTCGGGAGCGTTTCCTCGTCTCCTAACCGTCACCATCACCTATGTAATCCGAAGATTCTTGCCTCTCTCTCCTCCTGTCTCACTCCGTATCTCTTCCCGAAGACGAAAAAAAAAAGTTATCCCAACCTGCAACCAGCGGATATTTGGGACATTGGGGGAGTTCCGTATGTTATTAAGGTGCGCGCGCGATGTGTATATTCGGGTACCATCACACGTGAGCCAGGTTTTTTTTTTTTCGCTTTCGAGATTCCAAAGCCAAGATATTTTTTTTTTCCTTCTTCTTCTTATCCCATATACGATAGAAGAACGTATGATAGGAGAGACGAGATAGATATCTTAATTAATATAATAAAAACCGTTTTACTCGGTCGACTCATCCCTTATTTAAAAGAAGTAACGACAATCATTAAGCTGTTGCATTATTATTATCTCAAAGTGTCATCTCACTCTCTTATTCGACAAGACAGCATTTTAAAGTTGGCGATTGTTTGATTGTTTCCCAACCCAAGCATGTTTTTTTGGCATTTGGAGGAGTTGGTAGACTTTCCCTTTGCATAATTTTGTTAAACGTTTAGG
>JAQGBM010000732.1:0-12514 GCA_034698405.1 Symphylella vulgaris | reverse complement strand
GATCAGAGTCGCTGAATATACGGTATCTTATTGTCTAGACTTAAACGTGTAATTTTTGTAAGTGTTTAATTAGAAGTTGGAACTGAAAACAAAGTGGCATGACCCATGGCGTACTAGGCTAGGCTATACAATATAGCCTACGGTCTGGCTAAAATAACCATAGGTGTGTAATAACTTATGAAGTTTGTAATTTAAAAAATTGTATAAACTCTTGGTGTAATAATAGTCTACACTACACTGTAAATGAGATGGTGTAGTTAGTTACTGAAACCCGATTTTTGGGTTGTTATAAAGGCCTTTTAGACATTAGGTCAACTTGGGTTGCTTGCCATATCCTGCTTTCGTCAGGCTTATCTGTGAGTTTAATATTGCTACTTTTAGTGACGTAGGGTATAGAGGCAAACTATCGTAATTTTCAGATAACATGCCGAAAGCAGGAAATATAGCAGCGACCCAAGTTGACCTACTGGCAATAGGCTACTTGATTGGCCTACCCTCTTGCCCCAAACCCGATGTGGGGGGGGGGGGGGGCAGAAGCTCTATGTGCAGCCGTTTTCATTGACTCATTGAGTTCAGTAAACGGCGTTTACATTGAGTTCTGTTCAAACGGCTCCACTTGCTGCAAAAGCACTGCTGCTCACCCATCTGGTTGGGACAGGAGGGTAGGCTAATCAAGTATTGCTATTTATAGGGCCTATATATTATTAGACCTAAAGTTTGCCGGTAGACTCCTACAAAGAGCGGCTCTATGGATAAAAAAAAGAGAGAAATTTGGCCATTTAAGCTTAAAAATGTTAAATTTATTATTTACAGCCATTTAACATATGTTAGCATAATTATGTTATTAACATTTTTAAGCTTAAATGGCAAAATATCCCACTTTTTTTTATCCATAGAGCCGCTCTTTGTAGGAGTCTACCTCATTCCAAGTTTGCCTACTACAAAATAATGCAGTAGGCTAGTTGAAACATCTGATCATCACTTTTCCAATTACTTATTTCATTACAGACAAATTAGAAGAATGATGGAGGCAAGCAGTTCATCTCACGATCATCAAGGAGATCCTGAGATTTTCCAATGTTTCGAATGCAACGAATCCTTTGACAGCAAGAGACAATTTCTTAAACATCTCAAGATTCACAATGCTTGTCAGACTTGTGGACAAAAATTTGAATCAGCCAGCGATTTACAAAGACACATTCGTGACGAACACACAGGAGGTACACACGAATATGAATGTGAGTTTTGCCATAAGAATTTTTCCTCTAGCTCGGCCTTGCACCAACATTCATTCATCCACAGTGGAGAAAGGCCATTTGAATGCAAGGAATGTGGGGCCTCATTTTCTAGGTTAGGAACTTTAGAATTGCACAGTCGAACGCACAGTGGTGAGAGGCCATTTTCCTGCAAATTTTGCAACAAGACTTTTACCATAAGTTCAAATTTGTACAGGCACGTTAAAATCCATACTGGATCGAGACCATACGAATGTCATATATGTCAAAAACGTTTTACACAAAGTCGCCACTTACAGGACCACATTAGAATTCACACAGGAGTAAAATTGTACAAATGCCAAGAATGTGAAAAGGAATTTAACACATCCAGTAATTTATCGAGACACAAAGGGCGGTTTCACGCCGTTTTGAAGCAATTTTTTTCTTGTCAGTTTTGCGATAAATGCTATTCTGCTAAGTCAGACTTGAAAAAACATGTCAATAAGGTTCATAATAATACGTCCGATTTAAAGGAAAGTGGAACAAGTAATGATAAAACTGAACCTGTTAATAATATGATGAAGTCGGGTGAGTTAGAGCCTGTATCAGTGAAAATTGAAATACATGATATTGACACAGATTCAGCTGGATCTTCGAATGAATCTAAGAGTCTTACAGGTTCAATCTTCAATCAACTGAATACCCAAAACGACACTGATTCGTCCTTTCAACATTTTTGGGAGCCTGAAAAGAACGATGAATCGAAGAAAGAAGTTGCTGACAATGAATAATAGTATGAACAGTAGGCATGAATCACTGCCTACTGTATACTTAGGATTTAGTATAGGTAGTGCATGAATCTATAATAGCAAGAATAAATGAGGGGAGAATATCTAACGCGTCAAAAGACTTGTCCTGAAGCGTTTACTTCCTATTTGCGACTGTAGATGGCGTAACAGAGCATAAATTAATTTGTCCTTTTTATTTCAAACGAATATTGTTTATAATCATTTTATAACAATTTTCTTTATAATTCATTTTATTTTTATGGTATTTATTTAAAAATTATAGGGTAAACCACCCAGTTATTGTCACTTTAAGGACTTAGGTAGATGTTTTATTTTCCCATGCAATACGAGTATGTTGCAGCTTAAAAAAAACCATTATCACCAGACTTTAGAGCAGACATTAGCTTCCTGAAAATCGGTTTCAAATTGGTTTTTCTTCAATATTTAAGAAGATATTATAGTAAAACAAACAAACTAAACGCTGGATCGTTGCCATAAGTAGACAATAAGTAATAAACTGAATTTTAAAAAGTGGACCCAACAAAAAGTTGTGTTCAGCTATTGAAATAATTAATTAGATTGGTTTGATCACTTTGATGAAAATAGTGTAAAAAAATTTCAGGTGTTACTCCAAATAAAAATGGCTTACATAATTTTTTAATCCTGATAATATCTGAAAATATTTTGTAACATTGTTGGTAATAAAGTAAAAAATAATACTCTATTTTTCATATTAGTACACAATTTCACAAACATTAAAGTGCAACTCTAAAAATTATTTATTTAGCTTAATACATTTTTAAACTTTACGATAAAGATGTAACTTATTTTATATAAGTACTTTTTTATAAGTAACTTTTTATTTTCTTAAAAATAATCATTTTAATCGAGTTATTAATTTTTAAAATATGCTTCTTTACAATTTTGGCATCTCTAAACCACGCCTCTGCATACTAAAATCATATACTATTAGTACTATTTAGTAGTATATTATAAATATTCCTAGCTAAAATGCCTCTTTGTGGGGTGCTTTCTCTCAAAAGTGTAAAATACGCTTATTTTAAAAAATTAATAACTGCATGGTTAAAAATAAATATTTGAAAGAAAATAACAAGGGGAAATGACTAATAAACTAAATATCTTTAAGTTTTAATTAAAGTTAAATAAACAATTTTTAGCACATACCTAATCTGTGATTTTTAGAGATGCCTACACTTTAATAAATAAAAATATACAAACATACAAACAACTCTACCAAACCGCACGCTGCTTCGCAGCGTTAGCGACTGTAGCGAAGTTTGAGACTGGTGTGCGAGGCTGCTAAACGCATCGTATTCGCAGCGCCACACTGTGATTATATTTCGTAATGCGTATTCGAGTCTCTTTCAGGTCTTCAGATTTTTCTCTGAACTTTCTTGAATCACCATGACAACCAGCGCAAGCTTTTGTTCCAACTTCCAAGAACGGTGTTCCAAGGGAAGAAGATTTATAAGATTTTATGATTAATAAATAATATTGGTAAGATATGTTAGTAAAATAATAATATGAAGTAGCGATGATAAAATATAGTAGGCCTATGCTAAATTAATTTTTAAAACAATAAACAATTATATACTGCAAAGCGGAAAAAGTGCTGGGACACTTTAGGCCTAATTCTTATATTCTCATATTTTCTATTTCATTACAGATTTAGCCTACTGTTACTTTTAAAGAAAGAATGATGGGGGAAATAATAAGTGATTCCATATCGGATCATCATCAAGGTAACCCAGCCATTTCAAATGAAAAAGTTCATTATTCGTGTTCATTATGCTCTGACGAGGAATTTAAAACCGAGAAACTGTTGAGATCGAAAGCATCAAGTTAAAACAATTATTGATGTTTTACTCCAGAATCCGACTTATATACTTTAAATAAACTTCTTCTCCAAGTAGATGGTTAAACTTAATATATTTATTATAGTCGAAATCATTATTATATACAATCAGCAAACATGTTTCGGGCTTAAATACAAAATCTGTAAATAATTAATAGACAAAAAATTATGTATCTAAATTTTGATTTGCATTGTTGGTTTGATTTTTTAACGTCGTGGAGAGCGACAACAAAAGGTCATAACTCATAACCCGACGACGGAGTGAGATTTTAATATCCCAACATAATAATATCCCTGACATAATTAAGGCTACTCTAACGTATGCAGAGAGCAATTAGGGGATTTTACACAATTTAAGGGACCTTGTTTTAAACTCTCATCCGAAGAGCCGCTATACTTTCACGATGTTTACCATTTCCCTAAATCCTAAAATGTCTGTACTCATGTACGGTATTCGGAATTCCTACCTTGTTTAAGTGTTTCCAAAGCCTCCGAGGTCCTTCCCAACTGTTGTTGAATGCCGGCCAACGATACCCGAGCACCGAAATGTGTAGGTAGCAGTTTAATCACTTTCTTATAAGCCTTTACAGCATTTTCCAATAGTTTTAAAGCTGATAAGCATTCAGCATAACGTAACCAAACAGCCGCCTAAAATCGAATTTATTATTACTGATAACTTAATATTTTCGTAGCTAGTAGAAGTCAAATTATTTCATACCAGGTTGTAATTCTTCGATTTGACCAAACTTTGGAGGAGTGGAAGCGCTGATTCGTATAGATTTTCGGCCATGTAGGCCTCCCCAATATCTAAATAAATGTCACCTATTTCCTCAACCGAATCGTCCAAAATCGGTTGCATTATGTCCTAAAAATTCAGGGCATAATTTAAATCAAAATTTCCCTATTTTATTACAGGGCTTATTAATTTAAAGACGGAACGTATCCTTTTTAACGATGTAAGTATCAATGAGACCTTCAACAGACCTTGTTAAGTCGATCCATACCCAGGTGAATCAAAGTGACTATCAATTTACATCGTAGATCAACCGGAATGGCAGATACAACGTAGCACCTGTAATTTATCAAATTAAAATACGGTAAGGAATGCAATTTTTTATGGGTACTTTACACTGACTCTAAGGCCAAGTATTGATCAGCCTTCACGTTCACCACCTTCCTGGGTCTATTTTTTTACTTTCTCAAAAAAATAAAGGCATTAAATTTTTTGGTTTTTTTATACTTTAAAAATTATTAAAAATATTAAAAGACATTTTAAGAAAATATGACATTTACCGATCCCTACAAGAATAACTGAGCTTTCCTAAGGTATATTTTTTATTCAAATTACATAGCTTGTAAAAAGTGTGGTGACGCACAGAAAATGACCCATGTTTTTAAAAATACGCCATTTACCTGGTGCATTCTTTAATAATGTTAAGTACAGCTTCATTATCTTGTCCTTTTAGAAATACTTCTTCGGTTTCAGTTATTAACTTTACATCACAATGTTGATCAAAAATCTGATTTTAAATAATATTAAATGAGTGTTTAATTTAACTTTTTTGCGATACAGAAATTAAAAAGAAAAAAAGTAATCTGTACCTTTAAAGCATCAATGTACTGTTTTTCCGCAATCAAAAGTTCTAAAAGCAAATTTACGTCTAAAAATAAAAGAAGCCACAAATTAGTTTGGGGATTTAGACTTGCAAAATTACTACGGTAGTGTTCGAAATTTTCCGGAAAAAAAGGTAAATTTCCCAAATTTGTGAAATGTAGACAATCTTAAATATTCCGGAAATTTTGCAAAAAAATTTTAGAATTGTCCAAATAGCCTATAAAATAATTTTTTTTACTATGAACATTATTGGAACAGATATGGAATTTTCCAAAATTTTCTCGTGATACACACAGTACTGTATTTTATAAAATATTGTAATAAGTCAATATAGGCTAGTTGCCTAGTTGGAAATTTTCAAGAAATTAATATCAAAATTTTCCAGCAAATTTTAAAAATTTCTTGAAATTTCCCAGACTTCATTCCCTGAAACTACAGTAATTATTACCGTAAACCGTAATTTAAAAAATAATTACCCTCAGATGAAACAGATTCAGGAAATCGTTCAATCGCTATTTTCATTGACGAAATTGCATTGACATTTTCTTTATTCGTATGGTAAGCCTGAAATACGTAACGTTTTTTATTCGATTCCAAAGAGCCACCTCTCATAGGAATTACAGTACTAACCTTTGCAACTTCCCTAGCCATCTCCAATCCCTTGCTACCTTGTTCAGGAGGCAGGACTTTAATTAGAGACAGTTGGCCATCCAGAAGTCTCCTTTGATCTCCAATTTGTTCGTACAGACTGCATCGCATCATATGGTATTCCACATTCTTTGGATCATTTTTAATTGCTAAATAAATTATTCATTACACAGTATAAATTTTTTTGCACTGGGGACAGGGATTTTTTTTTAATGTAAAGGTCTGCCAACTGTACCTTGTGAAAGACATGTTATAGCTTGCTTTAGATCCCCTCTGCTTTCTGATCTTATGGCAAGATTTATCCACTGTTCTGGATCGCTAGGATCCAAATATGCAGCTATTAAGCCAAACTGAAAATAGGTCAGTAGAAAGTGTTTTAGTTAAATATATACTGTATCTTGCAATACAGTTAACTTAATACAGTAATATTCTAAACATGCAAAAGGCTCACAATTTTATAAAAATTTAATTTGGAAATTTTTTTGCAACAAGGCTGGTGAGCAAAATCAAAGAGAAAACTACTCAATCAATTTTCATTTTTTTTTTTTATTTTCGGAAAAATTAATAATATGTATTCTATGGCGTTACAGTTTTCTTTTTCTAAATTTTGGTTTAGTTTTTGTTTGTAAGATATAAGTTGCACGGTAATTTTCAATTTTTTAATATGAAGGTGTAAAAATTTAACTTTTTTCGTACGGCAAAATAAACAAGTCTTTAATTTGGGGTTTGAACACATATAATTCTAAGAATACCTGAACTGCTTTCTCTTCGTCTTCTTCTTGATCATACAAGATGTGTAGTAGCTTAAATGGATCAGCTGCAAAAGGGGCTAAAAAGGAGTAAGTATTGATTAGTTAGTGTAGGTTAAGAGCAATACAGTGTAACTTACAATAAATTAATATTACAGTAAATACCTTCTTTAATAATTTCCATGCACATTGTAACAGCTTCCTTAGTTCTGCCCTCAGCATAGTTTTGATTAGCAGCACCCATAAGTCCCACTAAGTGACGTGGTAAGCCACGGCGTTTTTTTCTCCGGGTTCCCTTTATTTTAAAGAAATTAATAAGTTGGTTTAAAAATTATTTAAGTTTTCTCCTCACAAAATGAAGAACTACGTCTTACCCTTCTATCCATTTCTAACTCCTGTTCAAATTCAGCAACTGAAGTTTCTAAATAATTAAAAAAAATAATGCATTCAAAAATTTCTTTAAATTGCAACACAGTAAAAACTGCTTAGAAATTACAAAATGGAAAATTTCCCTGGAAAATTTGCAAGAAATTTCCCTAAATTGGGAAGGAAAGATACAGCAAAATATTCTGTAAAATTTAAAAAATGAAGGAAAATTTAAAAAAATGTAGGTACCCTGAAAATTTTGTGGGCCACAAGTGAACATTATTGAGATGGCTTTCAGGTATTTTATTTTATTTTTAGAAAATTTCTGGCATGATAGCCTACTTTAAAACTTTCGTGTACCGTATTGTAGAACAACTCACTTCTTCACCACCCAATTTATTTTAAGACTTAACTTACCAGGCCCTGCTTCATCATCTTCCTGTTTGATAATTAATTCAGCATATTCAGTTACAGATATATCACCTTTGGAATAAATTGGAAATATTTAAACAATTTAATTTATTTTAAGTATATTTTAAATAAAACTTTGTATATTTGCCCTAAATTAAGGGTATTTACCTTTCAAAAATCTTTCGACTAAATGTGTGGCATCTGCACTTGTACCTGTCCCATCATCTGCTATGTCAACAGGTTCATCTTGAATTGTTTGATGACTAGCATTTTCAATGTCATCGTCTGAATAATAGTCATCATCAGAGTCATCATCTTGTTCTAATAGGTTTCCTGCCTATTATTCATAAATAACATTGTCATTACATTTAGGCAAGACCAATACACTCCAATGTGTATTGGTCATGATTTAGGCTATCGATCTGTAGTCCCTATAGGCTAGGTGGGTGCATGGGCAGTCCCCATACATTCACCCTACTACTACTACTTACTTGTAATTTATATAATTTATATTTATTACGTTGATCTTGTGATAATATGGATCCTTGGAGTAGCTGGAAGGGGTCCATTGGAAAATCTACAAAATTTTTAACCTAGGAGGATAGTTTTTAACAGGCTAGGTAAGAAAATAAATGCCATGTGACATTGAGCACTGAGCATATGTTTATTTAGTTTACTACCTTTAAGACGAGTTGATTTGATGGTATATTTCTGACGAAGATACTTTAGCCTACTGAATTTGTAAAGGTTGTTCAGTTTATTATAATAATAATTGTTTATAATATACAAATTTTAGGTTTGCATCACTCTCAGAAGAATCTAAATATCCCTCCCTCGATACTTGCATACATCACATGGGGGCTGCCATATTGCAATTGGCATCCATAAATTGTAAAACGTAATATTTTTATACAAAGCATAATTAATATTAATTTAGGCTCAAATAAAGGAAATTGTGAAATTTATTTATTTTCAATAATAATTACCAAAGAATTATAATTTGTTACTTTTTCTATACTTCTTTCATCAGAGAAGCATGACATTATTCTGGGATGATCCCTCACATTGCGCACCGAGTTGCGCATCGAGTTCAAAACAAACAAGTCTTCCCAAGATTCCAAAGTCCAAACGTCACAAATTACGTCACACAGCCAACTTTGAGCTTTTTAGGAGAATCCAGCAGATCCAGTATTCCAGTGAATTTTCAAATCAATTTGTTAGTTAAATAACATTTTAAGGAACAATGACCAGTAATATAGTAAAAGGTAAGAATTCCTGTAAATGTCACTCAACTTCTGTCTTTAAATTTGCCGACGTTTCGAATTTGAGACGATTAAACCCCCGGCTCCCAGGGTCTCAGGTAGCCTACTGTAACCGTACGGTCCGTTCCTGCCTACCAGTGGCCTCTGAAGCTAGAAGGCTATCCCCCAAAAAATAAACTTATTAGGTCCTCCAGGCTCCAGTGCCCTTCTTAAACTGTTAAAATATTTTATTTGGTTTTGGTATACATTCTATATTTATTAAACTGATATGGAAAACTTATCTGCATAGTCACTCAACTTTGATTGATGAAAAGATATGATTAAAATTCATGGGTTATTTTTAGTTGGAAATTTAGTACGGTAGGCTATAGGCAATCTGGACGAGGGATGTGATACTTCGTTCTGTGGACCCTTTGGTAATGGGTACACACTTTAGGCTCGATTAGATTAGGGATGTCTAAGATATATATCAACCTGCATCCATTCCATACCCAAGAGTGCATGAATTGCATGGAATGCTACAGTACCACAAACAGTACCGTATGGGACTTGGGTACCGGTACGGTATCAAAATATCTTATGTCAGTATAGCCTACTTTAAACATGAGTTTGGAATTTAACTGTAGGCCTACCATACATGAGTTGACTATATTATGAAACATTCCATGGGTATTGGACAGCCTCGACTACATTCAGTGGCGGAACTACTACCACCGCAGCTGCGGTGGGGCCCACTCAGGTTTGAGGGGCCCACAGCCACATATTTCTTTGGCAAAATGCCTGAAATGCTTCAAAAATACGTAAATTTCTTTTAAAATTTTCGCCTCCGGCGGGCCTTTGTGGGGAAAAAAAGCAATAATTTTACATTCCACCCAAAAATTTTGCCTAAAATATTATGGAAGAATGATTAATCCCCCCTCTTTGTTAGGGGGGGTAGGGGCCCCATGAAATTTCTTGCGGTGGGGTGGGACCGCGCGATTTGAAGTTCCGCCACTGACTAGTTGAGGTTATTATTTTGGCAATAGTAACAAATTGGTAGCAGCGCGTGGTTAGGCCTAAAACCTGACATGCCGACATGGAGTCGAAATTTTTAATAGAAAAACTGAATGACAATAAATAATACTCTCTAAAAACCAACTTTATGCTGTGCAGTTTACAACTTTATTTCGTGAGAACAGAATGACAGAAAAGATAAACACTGAGTGTTGCCAATTTCTCAGTACAAAATACTTAGGGTTACCAAATACATATTAAACATGCATTTAAATATTAACACATTCTAAGAATATGGACGTGGTATATTTAATTATTTACATTTATCCTATTTTCAGGAGTGTTCATTGTAGCTGCAAAGCGTACACCTTTTGGTACTTATGGTGGAAAATTGAAGGATTTCTCATGTGTTGACTTGCAAGAAATTGCAGCCAAAGCTGCAATCTCGGCTGCTGGCATCAAGCCTGACGTTGTTGATTCGGTTGTTATAGGAAATGTCATTTCGGTAATCACATTTTTATTATAATTTTATTCCCTCTCTCAGGGCTCAGAGAAGGAAATGACTAATATTTTGATAATTAAATTTAGTCGGCATCCACGGATGCTCCATATTTGGCACGACATGTCCTCCTTCGATGCAAAATACCAGAGCATAGACCAGCCTATAACGTCAATCGTTTGTGTGGATCAGGATTCCAAAGTATTGTCAATGGTGCCCAGGTATTTTAAAGTGATATTATTACCAGGAAACTGCTAAGCTGATTAAAATAGAGTAATAAATATTGATAATTACCGTGTATTTAGTTTTCTTCAAAGATCAAAATATTATTGAGAAAGTTATTTAAAAGCAAAATAACCGATTGTGAAAAATTGCGAAAAAGTGAAACACTTAAAATCCCTTTAAATCAGGTAAAATCTAGCGGATTTAACTTTAAGTTGGCAACCAAATAGAGTTTTTAGTTCATGTTTCGTTAGATGTGAACTAAAAACTCAATTTGGTTGCCAACTTAAAGTAAAATCCGCTAGATTTTACCTGATTAAAAGGGATTTTAACAGTGTTTCACTTTTTCGAAATTTTTCACAATCGGTTATTTTGCTTTAAAATAACTTTTTCAGTTTGGATCTTTGTAGAAAACTAAATACACGATAATTATCTGCATTTCTCACTCTATTTAACCACATATTTGATTAGCTTAGCAGTTTCCTGGGAATGATATCACTTTAAATATTATAACTTAGTACCTAATTAAGTGCCATTACGATCTCGCTACAGTCAATAACGTTACAGTTACAGCCCGCCATTAGTGACGAACTCGTATTTTCTCACCCCCATATAATTTTATATAAGATTTCAAGATTTGGATTGCTTTAAACAGGCCTATTATTACTTTTTTAAATAACTTTTCCCATATTTATGAAATATATGATTATAGGATAATACTATTCCATATTAAAATTTTTTAAATGTCATTTAATTTTTTTTTTTTTTAATTATGACGCTATTAAGGTGACGCTATTAAGGTGAACTGAACAGGTAAGACTCGCGAGATTGGAGATATCTCGTAATTTTTGCGTGATGTAATCAGCTGATTTGTAAATTAAGTCATCGATAATATCGTGTCAACTACCCTTATGGAGGATGTTACCACGTAGACTGCCATGATGCTTACAAATATTTTACATAGTTTAGTGAAAATATTGTAAAGATAATTTTAAAATGTTACTTAGGCTGCGACCTTATACTGCATCTATTTATTTTTGATCTGTAAAAATGATGTACTTTGTAGTAATATTAACCGTGTTAGGCATATTCCTTGCAATTTATTTGTATAAATATATTTCCAGTTTTTAAACCACACGATTTAAAAAAAAAAATTGCATAATATAATATGCCAAACATACCACCTTCGCCTTTTAAAGCCAAAATTTTACTTAAAAGTTTACAAATTAATAATAATGTTGAAAATGATGTAAAGAAAATACCAGTTGTAGTACGTAAGGTAAGTAACTTACGTATTCTCTAGCTCATAATAATTATATTTCGTAATTAATAATAATTATCCAAAATATTATTTGGCCCAATATTATCCAAAATTTTAATTAAACATTTTTAAGGATCGAAATCCTAACAGCTATCGTATCAATTTAATTACGGTACTTGAATGTATTCTTATTAATTATTTTTATTATCAATTTATCCGTTTCTATTATTTTAAACTGGCTAAATAAATAAAAAATTGTTAATTTACTGCATCAAACCAGAGAACTAGATCAAATCAAACAGAGCTATAATAGTTTTATTTTATTTATTTTGTCTATAATTTTAAACTTAGAACAAGATACGGAGTTCCTAATTGATATTAAAATAATTAAGTTACTTTAGGGTGGTTTGGAACCAAAGAGAGTTAAATTTTGAACCGAGTTAAGATGATAAAAAAAAATAACTTGTAAAAATAAAAATAAAGAAGTCAAGAAAAATATGAAATTTATTTTCAAGATATAGACTAAACCATTCTGATGAGATTTCCATTTTAAAAATGATAGGTCACCGCCGAAATTCGGGAGTTATAAGGCTCCGAAGTTTGTATA
>JAQGBM010000731.1:0-12520 GCA_034698405.1 Symphylella vulgaris | reverse complement strand
CAAAATTAATTTGGAGCTTATAAAATTTTATAACGAATTCGGTATAAATTTTGTTATAAATTTTGAAATTCGTTCTAAGTGTTTTTTTAAGACGCCATTTGCCAAAATGTCAAAAAGCACCAATTAGCCTACAGTGCCCTACTACACTATTGCAGTATATTACATTGCGAAATTTGCCACACCCCTGTGTTGCCTTGTTTTTCTCATAACATTCATGTCCAAATTTTTTTGGTTTTTATAATAAATTAGGCTATTATGAGTTGTGTTAATTTTTCATCTTTTTTCATGTAATTAGCTTCTAAATTATTGCCATTTTTAAATATTGAAATCAACACGTGGGCCGCCGCAGGCGAAATTTTTTTTGAGCTGATACGACCGGCCCACTCTGCCTTCTGCCGACCGGCCCACCGGGAAATATCCCGGTTTCCAGACGGGCCAGTCCGCCTCTCCTACCCCCAAGAACTTCTCATAGCGCCTATACAATTTTCCGCCTAGAGATAACAGCTCGCGATAGGTAACGCTAAAAAGCGTTAAAATAACGCTAAAAAGCGTTAAAATTATAGTCCTAGGCCTAAGACAGTGATTTTACAAGTTAGTTTGATACAATAAACCAGGAGAAAATAACATGTTATGTGCTTCTGAATAAACGAATTCTGACTATTGGTTTTCCAATATACCCAGTTGCATAATTTGATAATTAGTACTTTTAAAATTAGCGCAAAGTTCAAATTTGCCGCTAAAAAGACGCAAATTTCCAATAATTATTTAAAAAAATAAAACTTAGAATTGTGAGCGCAATTTTTTTTGCGTGAAACGCGCTAATATGGATTGGGGTGTTTTTTTATAAAAGGTTTATTATATGATATCTGTGGTAGCCTAGGATTGTATCATTATACCTTGTTTTGCTCTGCTTTTTTGAAAGCATCATTCTGAACATTTATATTTTAGCCTATACATTATTATTATCATTATGAAGGACTTTGGTAAATATTTAATAAATTACCCAGTAAAATAAAGTAGAATTCATTTTTTTTCACAGCAAAATTTTGCAAAACATGCACTGCTTTTAGCCTTCTCGCTTCAAACATATGACGGACTCAGGAATGCGGGATAGAAAAATAACACTAAAATTACGGCGCTGTGAGATGGGGGGTTCCACAGCACGCCTCTCGGTCGCTTCGTATCCTCTCTACTAGTAGAGATATATACATCCTTGGTTAGACGCTAATCGATCATATCGTATCGATTTTAGGCTAATATCAAACTTATTTAAATAATTTTATTTGGGTAGAAATATGTTTCAGCATCGATTTGAAAAATCTACGGTAATTTTATGCAATAATGAGCGTCGAACTTCGTGTCGACCTAATTTAATAGGCGGACAGTTTTATCAGGTTTTATCGTTTTATCAGGTTCGTTACCGTATAGGCGTATGATGGGTTTTGTCCAAATTTAATTAATTACACGTCGAAACCTGAGAAAGTTGTTCGGGTTAAAGTTATCTCTTATCTGTGTCGAAGACTAGGTGGACAAACTAATATACCGGTATCATATTGAACTAATGAACTAATTCTTGTCGAAACTTAATTTCGTGTCGAACTTATTCGACCTGAGAAGGTAGTCGGATTTATTCCGAATAGAACTTGTAGAAGTTGTCCGGGCTATATATCGGCGACCCCGTTCTCAGTTGGTAATATCCAGTTTGATTACCAAAATCAGTGGCGTAGCCAGGTATTCAGTTTTCCAAAAGTATAAATTGGAGATGCGGCAACGCCGGAGGCGAAATTTTTTGAGCTAAAAAAAAAAACACAAAAACACCTACGGAGTACAAGGTAGATTAATTTTTATGCAGAACACGTAATTCCATGGTAATTACGGGTTTCCCTTTTCGGAATTTTTTTTGGCCCCCCCCCCTGCCTACGCCTCTGACCAAAATAGAGAAAATAATTATTTTATAATCCATTTCTTTACTCTTTGTGATATCGCATCATTGTAGTATAGGAAACTGGAAAATTAATAGCTACGGTAAACGGTAAAGTCGTGCAGATTACCTTTCCAACGGGGATCCTTGTCTCTGTGGTGAACGGAGTAGTGAGTGGTGATTTTAGGAAATGACTGCTGATCCGAATAAAACCTTTTACAAAAGGTCAAAACACCTGAAAAAAAAAACGTAAACTTATCAGCTGAGAGGAAGCTGTAAAAATGTTTTCTCCCCTCCTTGCATTACGAAAATGACAAGGATTTGAACTTCTTGCACAGAAAAAAATTGGGTAGTCTACTTCACGGTTATACCGGCCACCCCATGTATTTTCTCCTATGTTTAACATTGTGGGGGCCGGTATAACCGTAAAGTACCGAAAATTGACTCATACGTATAATTAGAAAGTATGTCGAAAATGCGATAATACAGTGCACTATATTATCGCATTTTCGACATACTACCATCAGATGGTCGTATGTCTTCGGTTTTCAAATAATCCGCGAAATTCCTTGTCAGCGACGTCACATAATGCAAATAACAGCTGTGCCCTATACATCCCTGAATTACCACTTTGCACTTGTTTTGGGAATAATTAAAGTTAAACTTACCTCGATTTCGAAAGCAAAAATTTATTGGAATATTCGATTTCATCTTGATCCAAATTCAAGTCTCCCAAGAGCAGTATGCAGCCTGAGGAATGGGAATGCAGCAGAAAATAGCTGATGCAACATGCAAGTTTTGATCAGTTTGATGCTTCACCTTTGACTGCTGTGACGAAAGAAAAGTGACGCTGTGCCGCGCCTCCGAGGGGCTCTCCATAAATGACGTTGCGCTGTGAAGGGGGAGAGTTGAGTATGTGATGAAATAAGGGAATGGAGTTGCAAAAATCCCGTAATGTATTTAATGGACTACTGTAACTTGTGTGAGCACTGAGGCTGCTGTGAAGCAAATTTTCGACAAAATTCACTATAAAATTTATCAGGGGATATCGATACCGTACGAAAATATTGAGAATTTTTTAAATTAGAAAATATGGGACGGTACTGGTAGGCTTACTATACGGTTATAATACCGGCCCCTCCATGAAGTCAGCAGAAAGGTTTACTCTATCATAGAAAAAAAAATTCACAATTTTTCCCGATCCAAAGTACACTTTATCCACATATTTCGTCAAACTGTACTATAACAAATAAGTTAACTTACCATTACCTACCTAAATTCCCCGCAAATTAACCTTACAAATAAATGAAATAATTATTAGAATCATAGAATGCTATCTAGAAACTACGGTATATGTAAAGAAAGTACAGGTATAAATAATAAGGAAGTCTTAACATTTTATCGAAATTTACATTTTATTACTTACTTTTATGCTTTTTACATTCTATTATTAATAAAAATAATTTAATTATTTTAGCTTTCTAAAATTCTAATATAATTAAGTGAATTTATTGGACCTAATTTATGTATAATAATTATTGGTGTATTTTGAAGTTTTGATCTTTTATTACCGTATAATCCCAAATATAAGCCAAACTTTTTTTCCCCATAATCCAAACTATCGGTTTTATATTACGAATGGGCTTATAGTCGGAAAAATACGGTAAAATAACTGCTTGCTGGATAGGCTAAGTTATTTTAAGCAAGTTACGAGTCCAAATAACACATAAAACTGTGTTTGAGTCAAAATACACCTAAAAAGGTTTTTGAGTACCATTGGGAAAAAAATGTACAAGAGCTTAATCAGTAAGGCAGGATTATACTGATTATTTAAAATAAAATAAATCTTTGTGTTTAGTCAATGCATTGGTTCTAACTTATAACATGATTTCTCCAACTTTCAATCTTCTACCTTTCATTTCATGCAATAATTTACTCTACATTCTTTTTGTCATGTTAATATTTTAAGTTAATCTCTACATGCCATTGTAAGCTGGTCCGCCACCACCCTCAGGTGTAACCCAATTAATATTTTGGCTAGGATCTTTAATGTCGCATGTTTTACAGTGAATACAATTTTGGTTATTGATTTGGAATCTCATTCCTTTGCCATCTTCTGACTCTACGTATTCGTAAACGCCGGCTGGACAAAATCGCTGTTCAGGACCGTCAAATTTAGCAAGGTTGTGCTTTACAGGTATGGTATCGTCCATTAAGGTAAGGTGGGCAGGTTGATCTTCGTGCATTGTTCCGGTAAGGGCCACCGAAGACAGTAGATCGAAACTGAATTTGCCGTCCGGTTTCGGATATTCGATTTTTTTGCATTCGGATGCAGGTTTTGTTCTAGCAAAATCTGGACCTATAATAAAATATTTGATATAATTTCGGCTTAGTTATTTCTATTACCGAGGCTAAACTAGGCACTTTATACATCTTCCTGGGCCAGTTTTGTTTGCAAGCAGTGTTGCCATCCATTGACATATAAAAAAAAAATAAGCTGACATATTATAGCCAAAGAAAATCAAATACCGTATACCAATATACATCCAAAAGATACAAAACTGAGAATTAAAGTAACCTACAAGGTGCTCTTATTGGACACAAAAAACACCGGAGCTCTCAATGTATTTCCTATGGGAAGCTCCGGAATTTTTGGTGGGGTAACAATTCAAGATTTCACGCTAAAACACACATTTTTTCGAATAATTTGAAAATGACAAAAATTTCGAAAAAGTACGAAGGAAGGGGCTGAATTTTTTTGTAATTTCAAAGTTCAAACACAAACCGGAATGAAATCGGTGAAGAACTTGAAGCGTATTTTAAAGATTAGCCTACGCGGTGCAGGTTTTCTTATTTCGTTCCGGTTTGTTTTGAAATAACGACAAATTTCTGTAATTTATTGTCCCTTGCTTCGTACTTTTTCGAAATTCTGTCTCATTTTTAAATTATTATTGGAAACATGTGTTTTGGCGAGAAAACTAACTTCGCTAGTCGCTAACTCGTAAGTTACAAAGTATTTCTGCCTTGAAGCAGGGTTATCTGTGAAATTAAAACTCGAAGAACAAATTGGAAGTACAGGTACAGTATTGAATAAATCCGAGATGTACGAGTACGTAATTTTACAGATAACCCTGCACCAAAAAAAAAAAAAACAGCAAGCGAAACAAGTTGACCATTATAATTGGCATAAAAAAAAACTTGATAAAAAAGCAATGCATATTAAAAATTAGGTTTAATAATTAAAAAAGCGGAGTTATTGGATTAATATGTTACACAATTTATTAGTATGATAAAAAAAATTACAAATTAGACATGCATGCAAAATATTATGCTACAAATATTTTATTTTAATAAAAAATGAAAAAATAGCAAACCAAGCCTTTGTTTAGATTCTTTAGTAAATGTAAATCTAAAAAAAAGCATTTTCCTTTATCTCAATAAATCACACAGTTGCACACAAAAATAATGGCAGCGAATGAGCGAAGGCAGATAGTCGGTTGATTGAAATTGAAAGGATTTGGAGGTCCGGTTTAGGATAAAATTATTAGAGGTCCTACAACTCATAATTTAATCATTGTTTAATGTTTAGTATTCGTGCATTGTTCCGGTAAGAGCGACGGAAGACAGTAAATCGAAACTGATTTTGCCGTCCGGCTTCGGATATTCGATGGGCTTGCATTCGGATGCGGGTTTTGTTCTAGCAAAATCTGGACCTATAATAAAATATTTGATATAATTTCGGCTTAGTTATTTCTATTACCGAGGCTAAACTAGGCACTTTATACATCTTCCTGGGCCAGTTTTGTTTGCAAGCAGTGTTGCCATCCATTGACATATAAAAAAAATAAGCTGACATATTATAGCCAAAGAAAATCAAATACCGTACCAATATATACATCCAAAAGATACAAAACTGCTTTGAGAATTAAAGTAACCTACAAGGTGCTCTTATTGGACACAATGATTTCAAAAATTTTTGTACTGTACTCCGACTGGCTATTTCTGCTACCGAGTCTGACGCCACTAGGGAATGAGCCTTCTTCACCCTATATTCATATTTTTGCCAAAAATAGCTCCAAAAAAAGCAAAAATACCAAAATAATTTTAACTTAACATGCAATTTAATCTCTTACCTGCGTGAGAAAGGGTCCAGGGTTCTTTTCCCCTGAGTATCCAATAAAATGAGCCAGTGTACAGAAGACCTCCGTACAATCCTAGGGCGCTGTGAAAGGAGGGACGAATGTTCCTGGCAGCCCAGAGTTCCTTCCAGACCCAACTATTCTTCAATCTATCCTCGTAAGCAGTTGGTGTAACAACTTTAAACCATATAATAATTATTTTAAAATGTGATTTTGTAAAATTGAAGACCCCACCCCCTTATTCTGGATTAATATTAGGTAAACGATTGATACATTTTTCTTACCTTTAGCATCCTTGTTAGCTGCAATTTGTTCCAAAATGCTTTCGGCAGCTAGCATACCCGATTTGATCGCAGTATGGGTTCCCTTAATTTTCGGAACATTTAGGAACCCAGCCGTGCATCCTACTAGGCAGCCACCCGGAAAAGTCAGTTTGGGTACGGATTGTACTCCACCTTCGTTAAGGGCCCTGCCTCCATAGGCAATACGCTTTCCACCCTCCAGTTTAGTTTTGATGCTAGGGTGGAGTTTGAAACGCTGGAACTCTTGGTAGGGACTGATGTATGGGTTCTGGTAATCCAGGCCCACGACAAAACCCACGGCGATGAGGGGAGATTCCCCTAGGTGGTACAAAAAAGAACCTCCATACGTGCTTTTATCCTAAGACGAAAAAATAATTACGTCAGTATAAGATAGGCTGGCATAGAAAATTCCACGTTAAAAATGAAAGTATCAAGAACTGTTCTGATGAGATTTCCGATGTCAGGTCACCGTCAAAATTTGGGAGAGAAAAGGCCCCGAAGATCGTGCGATATCGTACAATAGTCTGTGCATGACATTTTGATGCGATATTGACTATTGTCCTCATATTGACGTTCAGGGAACCGAATTTCAATGGTGATTACGTCAGACTGCCCTATTTTTAAAGGCTTTTTTGTGCCCTTGGAGTATTAATTTAAAAAAAATTGTCCATTTACTCGAGACGTGTCATACATTAATAGCAAGGGAAATTTTTTGACCATGCTAAGTTACATTAATTTTAAAAGGTTCTAGGCTACTTACAAGAGGCCATCCAATGGTATGTTCCACTCTCCCCGGAACATGTTTGGAAGGATCAATCTCCCAAATTTCCTTTAGTCCTAGACCGTAAGTTTGTGGTTGAGACTTCTCCCTAAGATTGAATTTCCTGGACAATTGTTTTGTGAGGTTGCCATGACATCCTTCTGCAAATACGGTGCATTTGGCGTGGATTTCCATGCCCCTTTGGAAACTATCTTTTGGAGAGCCATCTTTGTTTATTCCCATGTCATTTGTGGCAATCCCTTTGACACTATTATCTTCGTTGTAGAGTATTTCGGCTCCAGCGCACCCATTGTAAATTTCAACCTCGTTTTCTTCGGCTTTTTGGGCCAGCCATTGGACAACGTGACCCAGTCGTACAACGTAGTTCCCATGATTCCTCATTGGCATACCCGGAAGAAGGGGAATAGGGATACTACCCTTTTCGGTAAGAAAGGTAAATTTGTCTTCCTTGACGGGTGTATCGAATGGAGCAGTACCAGATTTCTGGAAAAGGTAAAAAAAAAAAAAAAAAAACATTAAAATACGGTGCCAATTTAACAAAAGTTTTGAGTGTCAAATGTGTACGGTATTTATTTTTTGTCAATCTACTAGTAAGTCATGCAGCTAAATCTAGGTTATATAGAGGATTAGCTTCACCACCTTCCTGGGCAAATTTCGTCTTCAAATTTAATTGTAGGGAGACTTAAGACAACTCCTTTTTTTCATCTCATAGAATAACGAAAACAATAAACTACAGGTGCAACATTTAGAAAATTAAGGTGAAGTAGTTTGAGGAAAAAAATTTTGAGGGTGCTATAGGCCTAGTTATTAAGGACATGTCTCAAGTCTCCCTACTCATTTCCTTGAAGGGGGTATTTTATATGCACAGAATCCGGAATTTCCAATCTTCAATGGACCTTAGTTAGATCAAGGACTTATATATACCACCCGCAGGGTGGTATATAAGTGGTTAGATCAAAGAATGACTATTGAGCAAGGAATATGTTCTCAACTTCTCATCCTAAAATTCTTATTGTGGTAACTTGAAATTCAGGTATCATTTTAAAGCACCAAGTTACTTACAGAAGGAAGAAGGTATAATACATATATACAATATGTAATTTTATTATATAATTAATTGTGATCATTTGGATATTTCCAAAATAAAATTATTCTAATCTGATCTAGTCATTACGTGGTACACTACTTGTAGTGTACTGTACAATGTACTTACAAGAACATCCTTAAAATCTGGGAATAGCTCCTCAAGAGATCGGGTTTCTATACAAGCACCAGACAGTATGTGTCCACCTAAATTTACAAAATCATTAATTAATTTACATTGCTTCATGGGATGGAAAGCAGTAGTCTACCTGCTATAATAACCTTACCTATTTCAGCAGATTTCTCCACTAGGCAGACTCTTATGTCCAAATTCTGTTCCTTTGCCATTTGCTTGGCCCTAATTGCTGTTGCCATTCCTCCGGGCCCTCCCCCAACAACCACCACATCCACCTCATCAACTGTCCTTTCCATGTCAACATCTAAAATTAAATCATGATCATAGCGAAATTAATTGAATGCCTATAAGCTTCTACAGGCGAGACTTGCTATTAGCTTTGGTTCAATTGATTAGCCCAAATACGCGTATTGCATGTAAACTAGTCTTTACTCCTTGTTCCAAAGTATTTAATTACAGTGCGGCAGTGCCGAGTGCTTTGCTAAAAAAATTTGCAGAACTTTGGACCCAAAGGTAACTGGGTTATGTACTTTCAGGTCATTTTTACCGGACTGTTTGGGAAAAAATTGATAAAATATTAAATCTTACCTTTCCAACGGGGGTCCTTGTCTCTTGGGTGAATGGTGTAATGGGTGGTTATTTTTGGAAACGACTGATCCGAATAAAACCTTTTACAAAAGGTCAAAACACCTGAAAATAATATTACAGTAGGCCAGATCAGCTGAGCGGTAGTTTATAAGGGTAGCCTACTGCGTTTTACTTCGTTGCCATTACGCAAACCGTACAGGTTTTATACTTATGAAATAAGTAATAGAGTAATACATTAATAATAATAAATAATAAAGCATAATTTTAAGTTTACCTCGATTTCTAAAGAAGAAATTGATCGGAATATTCCTCATCCTGATACTTTTCCAGTCCAAGTCCAAAATTTGTAAAGATGTGTGCTGCAGTATTGGGAGACCAGAAAGTGCTCGCTGGACATAAATAAACAAAATAAATCACCGAATCCACCAAAATAAAAGGCAGGACGTGATGAATGATGAACATAGTTTATGTTTATTTAGTATATTTTAAAGATTTAAATTCATTATGAACTAGAATGATTCCACGATGGATAAGTTGGTTTCCATATCTGCAGCGACACATCTCTTGGTTATATTAGCGGGATATTTAAATCTATCTCTTCGTAAAAATAGCTAATTCCTTATTTACCCCTCTATTTTTGTTCATAATACTTTTGAAGAACACATAAAATTATTATATAAATTATGAGTTTTTTTAGGTATCTAAAAATTTTAAAATAACAATAAAATACACAGATTTCATCTTTCAATTTGATCGAACCACTTTCTCTTTATTACCGTAAGAATAATGTACAGAGAAAATTAAATAAAAAATACAACTTCAAATAGGTTTACGTTATTTTTCCTTATATTTTGTTCGTCTCCTTACTTCATGCATAACATATTATTTAATATTCTGCGTTTTCTCCGCATTATCCTGTATTATTTTTTATTAAATCATTCATGGATAAATGATTTTAAAAATCATTTAAAAACTGCAACATTTTCCGACTTCAATTAATACCTGTACCAGCATTTTCTTAAATTAATTCATCAAGCATTCATTCAAGAATCAAAATTACAATAATATTAAATAAAACATGATATCTAAATGATTAATGGAATCATATTTTATAACCAGTATATTTTACCATTTTTAGATACTTTAACAATATTTTCTGTGCATTACTTGTAAAAAAAATCTAAAATAAAATTAATTAATGCTGCTGTCACAGATGTTTGCCTCATTTAAACATTTTGGCATACATTTGTTTTTCCTTGGCCTTATCATCCTCAATGGCTTTCTTAACTGCAGCGATTTCGTTTCCTATTCCTTTGTCATTTGGTGCATACTTTTGAGCTTCCTTCAAATCATGCTAAATATATTTTTAAAAATTAGAATACAGTAGTATTACAGTAATTTACCGTACTTACCAAACTGCTGGAATAATCCTTATTTCCACGGTGAGCTTGTCCCCTCCTGAAGAATGCTTTTGCATTTTCAGGATCCAGATCTAATGCCTAAGCATGATAAACACATTAGTTAACACATACTGTAATTACCTCAAATTGTTTATTCAAAATAATAATAAAGATATGGATTTTCTTACATCATCACAATCTTGCATAGCTTCATCAAACAGATTCAACTTGATCTTACATGCAGCACTAAAAAATGGAGAATAAAAACTTTAATTAGACATTGATATATTAAAAAAAACATTAGCCCTAACGGGTTCAAAGTTTATTTAGACAGCTGCCATTAACATAGTAACTCCCTTTGAATAACTTAAGAGGACGGTCCAGCACTTTTGCTCAGTTATCCGAATTTCCGCGTTACAAAATTTATAACTTTTCACTGAATAAAGCTAGAAGGTTGAAAATAGATCGTGCACCCCTAAATTTATTCAGCTTTCGAAAGGCACCAATTTTAAAATTTTCGGCCAATCCTTTTTTTAGATTTGTTCCGCAAGGTGGAACCATGTAAGAAAATTTCACATTGTGCGAAACACCATTACCAAACCAAACATTTTTCGAGAATGTTGTATAGAGAGTAAAAGTTTGGTAACATTGTGCTGGGGTGCAAGAGATAACTTATTTTGGTGAAAATTGGTCCAGCCGATTTCTAGCTATGAAGTAATTTGTCCAAATTTTGCTTAAAATTTTGAAATGCCCGCTTAGTTTTACAGCCAATGAGTCGCTGCAAGAAAGAACGAGTTGGAAATGATTGGTTAGAAAAATAAACAAACGAAATGCTGGACCATCCTCTTAATAGGTCAAATTGCTTCGCTATTTCTTCTCAGACTGGAGCAGGGTTATCTGTAAATTACTACTCCACAAGTGCAAGTTGAAGTTGTCGCAAATCGCAATTTTACAGATAACCCTGGTCCAGAGCACAAGTAGCAAACAAAGCAAGTAAACCTAATTTATTATGAATTAATTAGATTTAAATACTGTAGAATGACAATTATTTTGTACCTATTTAATAAGCAAGGTAGCTGTAACTCTTCTATCTTCTTTTTATTTTCTTCTGAAATCTCTTCCTCTCCTACATCATCCAAAAATTTTGAAATGTACCTAAAGAAATTATTTTACATTTAGGTTTATTTTTTTAGTGGGATTAGATTATAGCATGAATATTATTACAAATAGACTCATGATTATAGCCTACTGTATAATAACTTTTTTTTTACTTTAAAAACATTAGATACCCAACTAACCTGACAGCTTTGTCGTATTTCTCCTGTGCACCTTCATATTTCTGATCCTTAAAAAATGTATTTCCACCATTCTTTATGTTTGATGCAGCCTCCAAAACAGCTGTTAACTGTGAATTCATAAGAAATATCATTAAAGAGATTATAGAACCTCTAAAAATAATTTTTTTTATTTTCTCTAAAACTTAGAATCTAGGCTATGTTTATTTTAATTTAATTAAGTAATTTCCACTTTTTATTTTCTTCCAAACATTTATTTTAATAGAATGTTTCAAATTTTAATAATTATTACTGTATGCTTCTTTACACTTTTGGCAGTCCTTAACTGTTCCTCATCATACTCTTCTCCAACAACTTAAATACACAAGATAGACTGTGTATTTAGAAGTGTATTGCTCTTCTCGCCCTGTTTAAGTTGCTTTTTCAGAAAAGTGTAAAATAAGCTTACAGTATTTAAATTTAGTAACTGGTTAAAAATAAATGTTTGGAATAAAATAACAAGTGTATAAATTTATTAAGAATATAGCGTAAATAGTTTTTAAATAAGTTAAATAAACTTTTTTTAGAGATTCCATCACTTTAAAAATTACCCTGACTGTACCAGCTAACTACAGGTACTTCTGCTACAGGTAGATTCAACCATTACCTGTTTTAAATCTACATCACTGTCCTCGGGCCATTCAGGATAAATATCAGTTGTACCATCTTTGGGAACAATGCCAAAATCCTGACCTGGTTCAAATTCTCCGCAATCCTCGATAATTGCACAAGGCTATAAAGAATATTATATATTATGAGGGTTGAGGGGTATTCATTTAATTCGTAGACACCCCGTGAAATGAATGGAAGCCGTGCGAAAAGTGTAACGACGAATA